>JAODGA020050146.1:0-17710 GCA_027574885.2 Drusilla canaliculata | reverse complement strand
TTTGAAGACTACTCGATCTTTTTGTATCGTCAAACCGCGCCGAACTTTGAAGATCGCGTCAAAGATCTGGAGAAAAAGTTTACCTACATCCCAGTAAGACCAGCGTTGGTGTGAATTGTTGTTGAAACTGCAGAAAATGGACCTAATTCTATTAACAGTAGCATCATGTTTTTTTTTTCTGTGTAAAAACTAATCCGTTTAAAAAGATGTACAGCGTTTTGTGTTGCGTCGATTTTGCGTTGAGTGTTTGTACAATGTTGCGTGTATGTTTTAGGATCATGAAAATCGACCTCCGGTGCAACAGCGGGGTGAAAACGATGAAGATTTCAAGGCACGTGTCAAGAGTTTTGAGAACAAGCCGCATGAAAGCGGCGTGACCGTCAAGAAACCGAAAGATTTCTTACGCGCTATAGGAAAACTTGATAATACGGATTGGAACATCAAGGAGATTGAGAAGAAGATAATCGAGAATAAGCTCGGCAAGAATGTGAACAAAGATAAGGAGAAGGTGCCAAAGTGGAGCAAGGAGCAGTTTCAGGCTAGACAATTGAAGATGGAGAAGCAGCATCTCGAACGGCAGGAGAGCTGCGGTGATAAGTTTGCAGAGATTGATAAGAATATCAAGCAATTGGATCAGCGCTTGAAGGAGGGTACGGTGCGAGACCAAAACCGGAGAAAAGTCGCTCAAATTACTGAGAAGCTAAAGCCAAAGACAGATGAAGCTAAGCCGGTGCAAAAGAATGTATGTATTTTGTTTTCTGTGATTGTTTCTGTTTTGTTTTGTTCAATTGTGTTGAGTGTAATTGCTGTTTTTCTTTTTGGGACCATAGACGAACAAACCAGCCGTGATTCTACCGAATCAGGGCAAGTCAGATTCGTGTCACTTCTGCAACAAACGCGTCTATCTGATGGAGCGTTTGTCGGCGGAGGATAGGCATTTCCATCGCGGTTGCTTCCGTTGTCAGTATTGCCAAACTGCGCTGCGTTTGGGCTCCTACATGTTTGATAGGGACGGGAAGTACGGTTATCGTTTCTATTGTACTCAACACTTCGGTATGCCAGGGGAGATTAAGCAGAGCAAGATTGTCCGCAAGCCGTTGTCCAAGGAGAAGACTCCAGAGAGGAAGTTCCTGACTGGCGTCGCTGGAGTTGACTTGCTGGATAGAGGTAACTTGCAAAATAGCTGCTGTACGAAACGCTTTGAGCGGCTGGTGTTATATAAACTAGTAGATGTGTTTGCAGGTGAAACTCCAGAGAGAATCGAGTTTGATTTGTCCGCCGGTCAAGCGTCCTCCGACCACGAGGAGCCGCTCAGTCAGATGGACGAGGACGAGTGGACGGATCGCAACTTTGGGGCGTCGACGGCGGAGTTGGGCAGCAGTGATGACGATGATTCGAGCTTCAGCGAGTCGGATGAGGAAGATGACGACGCTTTCGAGGAAGCGTTAGAGGAACCGCCGACGAAAGAAGGCACGCTTAAGTTGTTTAACACGCTGTGCAAAAAGCGCTTTTCGCAGAAGCATAGGAACGCATCCGATTCGGATAGCTATAGCAGCTCGGATCGATCGAGTTACTATGAGAATAGCAGCGGAGGTGAGGAGACAAAATTTTGAACTAAATTATTATGCAGATTTCTATTTATTTATCACACAAAATTATTCCACTTGTTACTTGTTACACCGACTTGTTACTTTCTTCTACTTTGACATTCTTTCAGCAGAATACATTGAAACCTTAAGCTACACATTATTTAACACTAACACATTGCTGCTTTTTGCATCTGCATAACAATGTAGTTTAATTGATCTATATAGTTTTTCATAGATTATTAAATGTTTAATTTAAATATATTTAGATGATGACTCCGATACGGCGACGGAAGGCGAAGAAGAAATCCGTGCGCGTGAGCGGCGAAAGATGGAAGTGCAAGTGAAGCCACCGATTGTACATACTGACACTGGAACAGACACTGAGGTGAAATCATCATCAGATACTCATTGCGCACCTTTATCCGAAGCACAGTCCGAAAATCCCCATACCCTTGTCGCTCTCTCCTCCAGTCCTAAATTGGAGCAATCGGAAAGTCGCGATTCTCCAGGCGATAAATTCCCCTCTGAAATTTTGATTGTCCCACGCAAAAACAGTAAGTCATCGGACGATGTTTCGCTAAATTCGTGTGACTTTGATAGTGCGGAATCGGATCTCGAAGATTGCATGCGCGCGTTTGAGGCGGAAAGTAAAAATCTCGAGTCGATCGTTCTCAAAAAATTCAATGATAATAATAACAATAAACCCAATATTAGTAAAAGCGCGACTGTAGGGACTGTAGTAAAGCGAAATTTCACTCTACCGCCGCGAAATCCCGAACATCGTAAAAGTTTTGGTAAAGAGTTCGTTCCAGCCTTCAAGTCGAATGAGAGCGAGCCGCTGTTGATTATTAAACGCACGCCTAGTAAAATCAATTTACCGAAGGAGGTTGGCAAGCCTCGGGTTGCTGTGAAGACAAACATTGACAGTGCGAAGAAGTACTTTGGGGACATTAAAACGAAAGCTAAGCAGGTTAAAGTTAAACCAGATGACGCACGTCCACAATTACCACTCAAAGAAGTAAAGCTAGAACCTAAACCTGTTAAGGAAACATTGAAAGTTGAAGAAAAACCAAAAGTTGAAGAAACACCAAAAGTTGAGGAAGTCCCAGAAAAGAAGGATGATTCTGCTTTCAATTTTGAACCTGTCAGCGATGACGATATGGATAACTACATTGAAGGCCTGCTTAAAAATGAGGAAGAGTTGATGAAACCGATTGATCCTAATAAGTTTACCATGCCTCCGGAACCAGAATCTGAACCAGAGCCGGAACCAGAATCTGCAAGTCTTTCTAATAGCATTGAAGATCTTCTTAAAGCATTGGAAACTGAGGCAAACCTGGATGAGGAAGATGCTGAAGGTGCAATAGAGTTAAACAGTGGCGAAAAGATTGAAGATCTACTGGAATGGATGGACAATCTTGATCATAGTACACCAAAAGTTTCGAGATCGTTTAGTGATGTAAAGTACAAGAATCTAGAGCGTGTTTTGAAAACTCCACAGCGTGCCGATTCTGTTATCAGTAAGCTGAATACGGATAATATTAAATATTTTGAGATGCATCTTTCTGGCAAGCAGGTGCCGCAAGTTATGGAGGAAAATTTTGCTTTGACAAGGTCCAAAACGGATGTACTTTGTTCTCAGCATAGGAAATCGGTTGATTTGGATGCAATGAGTAAGGTTGATGTCAAGAAAGTGCTGAGGAAGTTTGAGAGTTTTGATAGTCCAGACCCGAAGAAAGAGCCGTTGACACCCAAGAGATCTTTTGGAAAGCGCAGCTCTTGCGGTAGTTTTAACTTTAAGAAGACTAAAGATGTTTCTGATGAGGGTGAAACTAGCTCAGGATTTTACAACAGTAATTGTACGGTTCAGACAAAGATTAATCCTAATTATTACCAACTTGGTGAGAATGAAGGGACTGTATTGTCGGCGAATTTGGTATTGAATGTTATGAACAACTTAGACAAAGAAAATGATTCTTCTTTAGATGTCGAGCTACCAGAATCAAATATATCTTATTCTGAGGATGAATCTCATCATCTGGCTAAAGAATTAATTGAACCCAGTAAAGATAACCAGATTATGACTAATACAATTGAGGAAACTAATTGCGAAACCAATGATAAAAGCAAGAAAAGCGAACTTGAACGAAATGCTTCAGTTGAAGCCGAAATTTGCGACATGTTGGATGGTTTCGACAGTTTATCGAAAGGTATCGAAGAGGAGCTGAAATCAGCCGATGCCAACAAGAAGGAATTCGAAAACATCGTTCAGCGGATCAGTGATTTGCAAAGTAAGTTGGGCACTAAGCAAAAATCACCTGAAAAGCGTTTGGTTGGTGTCATAACTCCATTGCCATCATCAACATCATCTCATCAAAATATTAATTCACCTCAAATTGCAAATACTAGTAAATCAGATGAATCTCAAACTAAAATTGATGAAAAACCTGGAAATATCAATGATTTATATGCCAAGGTAAACAAAAAACCTAAAGAAATACAAAATGAATCACAAATCATAGAAAAGGATGTAAAAGTTGAAGTACCAAAAGAACCCCAATCTAATAAAAATAGCTCTCCCTTCACTTATTCTCCTCCGGTACCAAGGAGGGTTCGAAAACAGTCCGGAAGCGAGAATGAGCCACCACCACGTCCCCAAAGACAAAAATCGTTTGAGCAGAAACAGGAACGTAGCCTAGCACTACCAAAAGCAAATGCGTTGATTATTCGCTCGGCTGACAGCTCACCAATAGCTGGTAGAAAAACTGGTAACGCTCCGGTAGTACCTAGTCGTAAGAAATGTTCAACAGCGTCGCCCCCAGCAATGCGAAAACCTGTACTTGTACCTAATGATCATCAAAAGTTACCCGATGCACCATTGTTACCACCTCGCAATAAATCGAACAAAAGCGAATCGGATAAATCTGGGGAACATAGTAGAAGTTCTACATTAGAGAACAAGGATCGGAAAGCTCATCATAAACACGATAAACACGAAAAAAAAGAAAAGGATTGCTGCATACAGTAGCATGCAGTCCTATAAATATATTGACTCATTTACTATTTGTAAACTTAATTACTACTTTTCTAATTTTCTAGTCACTTTTCTATTTCTATAACTTCAGTAAACTCGCGAAATATTCGTTGAATTTATGAAATCGGAATTTTCATTGTAGTGATGTTTTTTGTTAAGTTTGCTAAAAAATTTATCGCTTGTTATTGGCGCGGCGTGCGAGACAAAAGCGTGTTTTTCTTCTTTCTTTCTATTTACATTTGGAAAAATTGGTTGTTGAACCTCCCTCACGATTGCCAGTGTCAACAGTCACGTCTTAGCAATGGTAATCGAAGGTAATTATTGTTGCGTGGCGAACTAATTTTGATGGTTTTGTTGTTGCTCATGGCGGCACTTTGACACTTAATCAAAGCAAATTAACAGCGTCTTATCCATTGCTGACGTGAGTGTTGTGTGAATTAAACTTGCCCTTCTAATTATTAAAGCTCCCTAAATAGATTTGGTCCCAAGTTTCTTGGGAGCCATTTTGTGCATGAACTCTGCGCTTTTGTCTTATGTAGAGTTGCGTGTCCTAAACCGAAACCTTCACACAAACGAATATGGTTTAGAACCTAATTGTAAACTAATAGTCCAGGCAAGAAAAGGTGGTGACCATAGTAGTCAACATAGGAAATTGGTCTCCATTGCCTGGACTATAAAATAATTAAGATAGATTTTGATTGGTGTACTTTATGTTTAGATTGCCTCCGATGATGACACGTCATCGTCGAGTGAGATCCAGAACTCGGCGACGGAGATCTCCACGGATTCGGAGTTTGCTCACGACGATCCGACGCCGACGTGCGAGATCCCCGCCATCGTCTTCAACGACATGTTCGTGACGAAGACGCGCGGCTTCGGCAAGCTGTCTGCTCCGCAGCGCGTCCACGTGAAGACCGGCGAGCTGGCGAAGCCCGTGCTGAACGCAACTGCAAGTAAACCGAGCGCATTTACGGGAAGTAGGGATATCGAGTTGAAATTTACGCCGCTTGTGCAATCACCTGCCATTCAGCGACCGGTTGCACCGCTTTTGCTTCGCAACGCCGGTGGCTTCGCTTTGAACCGCACGCAGAGCACGGGGGGCATCGCCACCAAGGTGTCGCTGGAGCTGAAGAAGAAGTACCTGCTCGGTGAGAGTAATCCCACGACTGCCATACAGAAATCGGGCAGCGCGTCCACCCTCGACTCCAAGTTCAAGTCCTTTCATTCGAACATCTCCGACTGTCAGAAGCTGCTGAAACCCAGCGCCGAGATCAGCGCGTCGATGCAGACGTTCTGCAATAGGCTGGACGAGCAGCGCACGTCGCCCATCTCGCCGCTGGCCACATCGCGTCCTAGCTTTAAGTTACCCGACTTCAAACCCATAGAGAGTAGTTGTAGTATTACGCAACCAGCACCGCCAGTTCTAAACACAACGAAAGAAGATGTTATCGAGGAGCAGCCAGAAGTGCCACCTACGCCGGTGCCAGTCGTTCCCAATGAATCTGAAGGACGACCACGCAGTCCCGTGCATGAAACATCAATCATTGTGCCTCAAATCGACTGGAGCCAGCAATCAAAAGACAAGCAATTATCGAGTGAAGGTAGCACGGATAGCACAACCAGTACTACGGATTCCGAAGAGAATCACATACAAAAGTCGCCGAGTGTCAAAGCTTTCAATGTTCCCCCCGAAGTTAGAGATAATAATAACGACAATATACCCATGGATAGTCTTAACTACATTGCGTATTCGAAGATTGAAAGTCAGCCGAGTTCGTTTACTAATGATCCGCCGAAGTCGATAGCTAGTGAGAAGAAAGCGTTGAATCAACCTAAAACGTTACCTAAGTTGGATGATGACATGTTTGCACAAGTTCACAGCGCTTTGCACATGCCCAAGCCTGCTATAGTCGAGCCTGTTGTAAAACCCGAGGAAAACACTGAGAAAATCACCACCAGTGGACGTAGTACACCATCGCATGAGTCTGGCGTCTATCAGGTCACAGCCGCTTTGACGGAAACGGAGTTGTCTGACTGGGCCCATGATGGTATGGTTTCGGATGATTTCGCCGAGTCTGATTATGAAGTCAAAATTGAGGAGGTCAAAGATACAAAGCCTGTGGTTGCGAAGAAGGCGACACTTGTAGAGGCTGAAAACCCACTTGTTACCAGAACCACACCAGTCATACCAAATGAACCATTGGAGCCACCATTTGAATGTATTAACAACATACTATGTCCAACTCTTGAGAATATTGAGTTTATGGACACTGGTAGTGAGAGTAGTGAAGAGGAAGAGTTACCAATCAAAAATAACGGATATGTGCAATTCCACGATGAGGACGACATTGCCGAGGACTCACTTTCACCTGTAATCAATAAGGTAATTGAGACGACGAATCCTGTGATTAAAGCAACACTTGATGAAGATTTTGATGCATTGTCTACTGTTGAGAAGAACACAGGTTATTGCTTTATTGATGATGGACAAACACCAACACAGAATACCTATGGTGGTGCAGTGATTGACTTGAAGCCAACCGATTTACAGGTTTTGAAGGAGAAACAAAGTTTGGTGGACAACGAGGAAGATAGTTTGATTATCGTTGAGAAAAGCACGACGGATGACAATACTTGCAGTGATTCTACGGTGAAAAATGTTATGGAGATGGCTCCAAGAGCGTTGACACCACCACCCGTACCGGAAACACCACCACCAATTGTAGAGAACAATAATACATTAGATAAGAAAAGATTAGAGGATAAATTGGCGAAGATTAAGACTGAAATGAAGACGCTAAGCGATCAACGAAAAGCCGCTCACATTGAAGAGCAGAATATGCGCAATAATATTGAGTTTGAGCAGCACTGTCAGCGATTGCAGTCGAAGGTAGATTTTGGCAATGCCAAGGACTCGATTGATATACGTAAAGCACGCAGGCAGAGCAAGTCGGGCAGCCCGCCGAAGCCGGACTTGATTCAGGAGGAGAAGGAGGTTGTCAGTCCAATTCGTAGCCGCCGCGAACAAATTGAGTTAGAGCGTGATATGAACAAGAAGCTGGTGCAGGAAATGGTGCTCAATAAGATGCGGGCCGAGAACAAGTCACTGGAGCGTAAACGGCGCAATCGGAACTTTTCACCAAATCTGTCTCCGAGTCGTCCCTACGAGATGACCAAATCACCAACGACAGATATCTCATCACACGTGCGTCATCCGACACCCGATGTGCTACTCTCTACAATAAACACCAATACACAGCTGCAGAAATCGGAAACATTGTCCGATTTTCCCGTCACCACACGAACAAAATTCTCGCCGCTCTCATCGAAGAATAGCCGACCTTTGTCTACGTTTGAAATTGGCAATACTGAGTTAGCACCGATGCGAATTGATTCATACCAGAATCCAGAGTTGCATAGTCTTCCTGATATACATAAGGCGCTCGTAAATGATTACAATACGCCGAAGGCACCGCCAAGGACTAAGAATGAAGGCAATCGTGTTGTGGAGAAACTCAAAGAAGATGCCAGAGCTAGGGCGCGGTTATTAAGTGATGAAGATCTAGGTTTGTATGATATTTCTTTTACAGTCCAGGCAAGGAAAGCTGCTGTGCTTAGCAAGAATGACTCAGCTCAATTTTCTCGGAACTTTTTTAAACAAGCAGATTTCTAATTACAGACGCTTGCTTGATTTTGCGACCTTCTTCAATATAGAGAAGTGTTATATAAGAACTGTTGGCAACTTATAAGCAGTGAAGCAATACAAATTTGTAGACAAATTTTGTGGAGATGAGTTTTTGCTAAGCATGACAGAAAGGTATTGACCTTTCACAAATTAGTAGTAGGATGAAATTTGGATATTAGGTGCAGAGAAATATACTGAACTTAAAATCATAAAGTTACAGTAATAGGAATATTTAATTAGTCTATGTTGCCTGGACTAAAATCTCTTAATCTCCATTTTGTACCAATTGTAACTTTTTTTTTGGTGAATAGGTTTAAGCCCAGAAGACAAATTAGCACAACTCCGAGTACGTCTAGCTCGTCGTGGTAAAGAAAACGACGACGTTCACATTCAAAACAACGCGCAACCACTCACCATCAACACCGAACGACCAACATCATTATTCTACAAGAACGACACACTTAATAAAAAGAAAATCGCCTCATTCCGCCGCTCCAAAAGCGGTGAAGAGCATCTCAATCTCAAAGTGAGCAATCAACCAACGCGGGAACGAACGAAATCCTTTGGGGAGACACAAGTGAAACTCTCCCTTCGTTCAGCGGAAGGCAACGAAAACAAAAACTTCAAATCTGACCCGAATCTACTTCTTGCCTCCGATGAACTGAATAAGAAGAAAGAGAAAAAGTCCAAGGATCGTGAGCGTAGAAAGAGCATAACGAAGTTTATTTCCGATTTCTTTGCGAAGAAGAAAGATTTCAATGTCACAGCGGGCAGTAATAGCAATAAAGGATTTCTATCGAGGATCTCACCGAAAGCCAGAGATAAATCTAAGGTTTGTTAAGATCTCAAGTATCACCATGTATGTTTAATGAGATCAATTTCATGTTTCAACAAATCTATGTTTAAAACAAGGAATTAATACGCAATTAATGTTCAATTTTACAGTCATGCATTGATCTCCATCAAAGTGATAGTGTAAGCGTTTTTATGAGGACATTTTTTTAGATTTGTGCATGTGTAAAGATTATTTCACATTCAATGTAGAAATTGAATCTTCGATCCCTACCTGCAAGAATAGCATTGTCTTAATTTTGTTTGCCTGAAGACTACTAATTTATGTATGGTTTGTTGTGTTTTTGTTTCTGTTATAATGTAGAATTAACATAGTTTATCGTCGAGTAACACACGAGGTGACGTCTCTGAAATGCATCCGTTTTAGTTTGATCTTAATTAGTGTTTTGTATGCCTTAATTGACTGAAGTATGTTTAATAGGATATTGTCAAGGAAGGACCAGTTCGAAGAATGAGCTATACTGAGTGCAGGAAGTTTACACCTGGGAATGTTTCACCTCCGCCGATTCCACCTCTGCCTTTAAATTACACTGGAGCTAAATCTATTGGTAAACAAAGTAATTGTCAGTTATTTTTTTTATTGTTTTAATGTGTTATTTTTGTACAGATGATAGTTCTGAGGGTGAAGGTGACTTCAAACGGGATCGCAGCTCTTGTGACACGCTGGATCAATCTGGAATACAAGAAGGTTCGCTTTCTAGCAGACGAAGCAGTAGTAGAAGCGCACGGAAAGCACGCCAATCACAAACGAAAAGGTACACATTGTGCACTCACATACACTCTAATGATTAATTTCCATATAATACTCATAATAATCATACATTTATATTCGTCGCTACTACCTAAACTAACGTTTACTGATACTGATAATTTACTAACTAGACATCGCATGGCGCAAGAGGTCCAACGTAAGTTGGAGGAAACCGATGTGAAGATACGGGAATTGGAATTGCGCGGCGTGACCATCGAGAAGACGCTGCGCGGCGAGTGTGAATCTTCTTCCAGTCAGGATGACGCCACCCTGCTCAAGGAGTGGTTTGACTTGATGAAAGACATTACGGAATTGCGACGCTACGAGCGCGCGCTGATGGTGCGCGGTCAGGAATTGGAATTGGAGGATCGACACGCACGTCTTCAGCACGACCTCAAAGAGCGTTTAAGCAATGGTGCGTTTCTTTTAGGTGTTCTTTCACATTGGTAATTTGTTGTGTTTATTGTAGAGCTGAAGAAAACACCTAATGATATCGAGATGGAAAGCTGTATCATTCAGGAAATGTTGGACATTGTTGCAAAACGCGATTCGTTGATTGTTTTGCTCGACGAGGAGCGCCAAAGGTTGTTTAATGTTTAACTTCAATCATTTAACCTCTAATTAAGCTCTAAATCATTAAGTTTTTGGTTAGGTTTTTAATATTATGTTCGCGATCATTGGCTTTATATTTTGTGGTTTGATAATTTCATTTCTATATACAGATATAAGGAGGAAGACAAAACGTTTGAGGAACAAATGGTTGAGAAAGGAATTTACCTGCCCGGAGTTCAACGTTCGGTAGATGCAACCAAGTGGAATTGAAAGCGGAATTGAGGCTTTTCCTTAGTTAGAAAGGCAGTACTTTAAACAAGGAGTTTTTTCCTGTAGGCATACCGGTTAGTACATAATACGCAAAGCAAAGTTATGTCAAAAGGATTTGAGAGTGTTAAAGGCACACAATTTGCGTGTTGAGCCTGCAAAAATGCGCTTTGTATGATATTTTTGTCTCTAGATGCGCAAACGGAGTAAGCTTGACGTGTTTGACAGGCGACTATTGTAATTGTATTTTTCTTCGCGAGACGAGTACTGAGTTTATTACTCCAGTGATTTTTATATGCACGTCCCAACTATTTAAATATTTTATCGTTTAATTGAAAAATTTAATCGTTTTTTTTTGTGTACGCTAGTCCTTAATGATATACATGTTTGGTGCAAAAACGCGACTATCCAAATGCAAATAAGCTATTTTTAATAATTGTTCGACGACGATGAGTTGGTAACTGTTGAAAGATGAAAAGATGAAGAAAACGCACGCTGATGATAAATGAACGCGATCTGTATTGTATTTTTGGATAATAAGGTATTTGTAATTATTGTACAGAGTTATTTTGTGAGATGCAGATATTAGTGTTTTCTTTCTTTGTGAATAATTAAAAGTGAGACTTGATATTTGTGACATGTTTTATTTGGCTATTCCTTCACAAATATATGTACTAATCATGCTAATTCTACATGTTTGAGGTTATTTTGGTTGCAAAATCCTGAGGGGTTGTTAGAACTTCTTGTTGAATTCTTTTAGGCCTTCCTCGATGGTCTTATTGTTAACGCCTTTTACCAGGACTGAGGTGACTCCGATGCGTTGCACGTCTTTGATGTTGCGCATTTCGTCATCGAAGAAGATCATTTCACTGTAGTCAATTCCTGAGTCTTTTCTGATACTGAAATAAGAAACGTGAATGCTGCTTGTGTTGTTTAAATGGTTACACCAGTAGTATATTTCCGCCGGTCTAGCGCCCGTTCCCCTTACCACCACGATTATCCATAGGCGAAATGGCCCTCCTCGAATTTGGTAGGAGAGGGAGAGCTACCGTTCTGATTGCTAGGCCCTTTCTTTCTCCACCCACTATCTCCTAATTTGTTTTTTCGCCAAACTCGAGGAGTGGGGCGCTAGAACCCGCTAAAATATGCTACTTATACCTACTTAACAAAATGGGTAACTTTGTTACCAGGAAATATCTGCTTGTACGAGATGTACTTGTTCCAATCGAAGAGTTGAAGAAGTGACTCGGCTCCACGAATCTCACTGGTACGTGATGCTATGCCGATCTTAATTCCGTCTTCGGTTAATTGTTTTAGAACCTCAGGAACATCGGGGTAGTGTTTCACTTTGCTTCCATGTGCATCAAGAACATGGCCTCCTCTATAATAACAATTATTATGATCATGGCAATTTTGATTTTTTTTAGAAGATTAACATTTGTGTTTTTGTTTTTGAGATTTTTGATATTCCAATTACTTTTAAATAAATTTAAAGTATAAAGATGGCAGGAAATTGCGTCAATAAAGATATAATTTAATAATCGATAAAATATTGAGAAAATGAATATGCGGTTCGTGTAGGTTGCGCTGCGTATATATGTGTAGCTATATATAGAACGGTCATGAATGAACTTTGCCTTTTGCTTCCTGCTGGAGCCGGCATAAAGCAGGGAGCAAATCCTGCGACAGGAAGCCTAACAAGTTGAAGGTCGCGCGTGGGTAACAAAAGTATTGATGGCTCTCAAATGCCGGTCGCTACATTCATAAACGCACTGCCACCTGTTTACCGGCTGATAACAGGCTGGCATCATGACTGGCAATTACATTCATTTATCAAACAAATCAATGATAAAATAAATATGACTGAAAATTGCCTAAATTCGATTCTATGTTATGATAATTTAAATAAACTTACTCTTTTCGGAACGGTGGTGTAACATGCGTGTCAACCCAAAACGGCCACAAAGTATAATCTGTAAATAATTACAATTTAATTATTTCGTAATTAAGTGAAATTTGAAATATATTTAGAAAAAAATATGGAATATATTACCTAAGTCGAAAACAATCAATTTCGGCTTCCTTTTAGGAACTGCCGAAGCTGCTGAAGAAGACATCAGGAATTCCGGCAACTTTAACAGTCAACAGGTTCGAACTTCCTGAGCGTATTTGCGGCGATGAATGAAATTTCGGTTTCCCTAATGCTCTTGCAACGCGCATGTGCGGACTTCCGCCTTTCTTGTACGTTACCAATTGTGGGTTACCAATTTGGTGTGCCTACAGCTACACCAAACAAATATTATGCAGTGGTGGATTTAGGTCAGTAAGTATAATAAAAACTGAATGTAATTGAAGAAAAGTTGTGTTCAAATCTACAATGTTTATTGTAATATTCTATAGGTTATGTGACATATGTTGCCAATAAAATGATTTGCAATTTTGCCCCAAAATCATTTATATTGGTTTAATTATACGATAATCTATTATGTAGGAATAATACAGTATTTTATCAATGAATGCACAATACTTAACTTCTTCTATGAATTATGATTAAATCGATATGAGTCACACACACATATCTACTTACATTGTTAATATTAGATGTTTTTTGAGATTTCTTAGAAGAATATAATGGGTTATTATTGTAAGCAGAGCCAACACCCTTTGGGGTATAAGGCGTAATGATTATATATATATTGTAAGCAGACTATTGGAATGGTAAACATCTCAAAAGATGTTTTGTGTTCTTTGTAGGTTTGTTTGTTAGACTTTGGTTTCATTAGTAGTTGTTTGCTTGTTGTTCTACAAATCTTTCTTTTGCTCGATTTTCAATCTTATGATGTTAAATTAGTTGATTTTCTCTTTAATGCTACTAGCTATGTATTTAACAGATTGTTACGATTTCGGGTAATTAGATTTTTACTGTCTTTCTTAGTTTAGTTTGAAAATATTATTTTACGAAAAATTTTACATTCTAACGGTCTTGCCGACGTCATAGGCGTCTGTTGTCCATTGTTGAATTAGTCACAACTGGTCTTATTATCAAGCTGAAAATATTATCATAAATATGAAATAAGAGTAAATTCTCTCCATACATTTATTATTTACATATTTATTATGTCTTCATATATTTTAACAAATTACATATCAATAAACATACTCAGAAACATGGTAATTACTTAATTTGTGTGTATTCTTGAGGAGTTTCATTATAAAATGTTTCCCCAAACTGTACGCAAAAAAACACAAACATTAAATTAGATGAATTAGCATATATGAGCCATTATTCAAATAAATCTATTACAACATCGATATCAAAAATTGTCACGTTTCAAGTAGCTAAACCGTCCATTACGCACAAACCGACGCACGATAAGTTTGCATAGGTGTTGATATCGTCGTTTGTCTTAACTGCAGTCCAAATAGAAACAAAACTCAATAATTCGAAGGCGACCCAAGGTTGGACACGATTGGAAACACGCGGTGTCGACGCTAAACGGTTGCGTATTTGGCCTGTGTATGTGTTCTCATGGTCTATTATTGCGCATTAAACATACGTCATGACTTTTTATAAACCGCATTCATCATTAGCCGCACCTCCGCAAACGGAATAGAAAACGCATCGCACCATCAACAGGGTTGTTCTTGCAACGGTTTTTTATTTGCCATAACGCTAAACGATATCAAACTACATCTAGACAAACTCATACAAATCGATTTCAAAATATACAAATTCAAATCAATGACAGTACGCCACGCAAACGCATCAACCTGAAGAAATGTTACATTACTTAAAGAGACGTGTAAAATTAGCGCTAACATAATAGTCCCCATTTCGCTACCAATTACAATGTTATAGCAACATAAGCCCTCGCTTTTCACACACAACATTCAAAGATGTACAGATTTTTAAAGCTTCTCCAATCACAAACTCAACAAGCAAAACAAGGGATATTTAGCTAAAGTATGAGCAAAAACAATAAACGTTTAAAAGTGATGGAAAAACCCACAAACAAAAAACAAAGAGTCGGAAAAATAGTTACAACAAACCAGAAACGTATTTTAAAATAGACTTAGCAATAATTAGCAATTGAATTTATGATACTATGCAACTGGACTTTTCTTGTATATTCCCATTGGCCTTCTCAATCTCATTGATGAGTATGTGGAAAACGTCGGATACAGACGAGTTCTTCTTCGCGGACGTCTCCAGAAAGACGCAGTTCCAGCTCTCGGCGAGTTTGCGTCCCTCCTCCTCGGAGATGCGTCGCTGCATGTGCAGATCCGTCTTGTTGCCAACAAGCACAATAGGTACGTGGCCCTTGCCGACGATGTCCAGCAGCCTGTCGTAGATCAATTTCGCGATTTTGAAGGACTGCGCGCTGGTGATGCTGTACACGAGCACGTAGCCGTGCACGTCGATGCTGTACTGGTACGGGAAGATCGAGTACTCGTCCTGGCCGGCCGTGTCCACCACGTTCAGCTCAAACTCCTGCGAATTGACGCGCGTCGACTTCGTGAACGTGTTCTCGATGGTCGGGTCGTACGAGTCGACGAACTGGCCCTCGACGAACTGGATGCACAGCGACGACTTGCCGACGGACTTGCAGCCCATCACCGCGATCTTGCGCTGCTTCGGCGGCATTGCTTAGCCTGGGGGAAAGCGCGCGCGCGCTACTACGTCGTGGCGACGGCGTCGATGCTGTTCGTCGTCGTCGTATGCGTGTGATGCGCGCCAGCAGCGTGTAACATTCCACCTTCCTCGAATGCGTCGCCGTGCCAAGCGATCGGATATGTTGTTGCTTATCTTCGCACTGCTCTCATCCGCGCGCGACACCAAACCGCACACAGAGTTATATAACGCACATGGAAACTGGCGAAGCGTCAATCGCACACACAAACTGCGGAATTTACGTACTGTTGATCGCGCGTATTAATTAATTTCTACATAATAAATAACCTTCATGCGATTGCTAACTCTGACATTCTATTGACAAACGCTGTCAGTGTCACAATATTACAAGTTTAACGTTTTTTTCACAATTTTTTAAAAATTATACTTCAAAAAAATTAAAAATAACTTTAATAATAGTATAACACAACTTATAATACACCAAATTAAGCAAATTAACAAAAATTAAAACCCACTACTTTGTAGATCTGACCATAGATGGCGCTAGCAACACAAAAATGTTTTATTAGTTTACGATAAAAAAAATTCAATATTCAAAAAGCAGATTGTCACACAAAAGATTTAAATATAAATATGCAGTAATTTGTTTGTAATACTCTTTGTAACTATTTTGATAATTATTAATAAAATATTAATTTATGAACATTAATTATAAACATTAATTAAATAATTATCTTAAACATTTCTATAACCAAAATTTAATAAATAGAATTATTTTAGACATGGATCTAAATAGTTAAAAACAATTAGCCGTAAAAATATAACTTTAATCTAACAAAATAATAATTTAATTCAAAATATTTACAAATCTATCATATAAATAAATAGATTGAAACAAAAAATCGTATATAATTAATTAAGTACAGAAAGTTTACTTACTTATATTAAAATTAAAATATTAGTTCAGCAAATACCCAATAGATGGTGCCACCTGTCTTACTTGACAGATTATACCATAAACAACATTTGTTATTGCAGTTCCGTATATTTACCAGTAGAAGTAGTTATCTACGGTGTCGCGTAATTTCTGAAACGTGCTTTTCGTGTGCGTTAAAGTGTTCCGAAAGAAACTTAGCGGTGCTTCTATGAAACTTTCCGGCTGCGTGTACTCCAATTTCAGTTCGGTAGTGTCACAAGAAGCAACATATTCCTGCAAATGTCGCATTGTAAGACACCACGCCGCTTTCGACGGTAAGCGTGTTTACGTTACCTTCCGCCCGGTTGCGTTGATGATAACCAACATCGGCGTCGAACCGGTCTTATCAGTAATACTTCGCACTATATCTTGTATGCGCTGCGATGCAGAAATGCGCAGCATGCAACAGTTGCTCGCCATGTCAATTACGAACGATACAATTCCTCTAATTCCGACCAGGCTTTCCTCATACCTCGCGCGTAATTCCTGCGAAATGTTGCTATGAAAATAATTGGTTGCTTACTAGCTTGCTTATTGTCACCTTGCTCAAACCAGGAAGATACAAATTATACACCTTGTACTTCTTTGGATTGCGGATGGGTCGCTGTGTGGTTTCTAACGTATTCAAAATGAAGGATACCTCTTGCAGGATCTTCGGCGGTAAGGGCTTTGCTTTCAAACAATGCAGGGCTTCTAGAAGGCCGAGCACGCTTGTCATCGCATGCTGTGTGCGCGCGTCGCAGTCGATCAAGAAGTCGAACAAGATGTCCAGACACAAGTGCAATATCTCATCGTCGGATGAGTCCAGCAGGTAGGCAATCAGCAGCAGGACGGTCTTGTCCTGCAAACGAGAGGCGCAGCAACACAATCATCGTGTGGCGCTGGTCGTAAATCGATAGAAAACTGCGTACGTTGAGCAATCGCTGGTGATTATCCGGATCGAGCGTGAGTTTTTTGTACGCCTGCAGTGTCTCGACGTACGCTGATGTCTTCGTTTCGGTGCCGGATGGCTCATCATCGGACGGTTGCATTGCGCGCGCACGCGGGGCACGCGATTCACGCGATTTTTCTCACTGCGATATGATGCACTGCCGCCGTGGTGGCGTGCCGCCGCGCATATAGCCACCGATGGATGAAAGGCTGATTAATAGAAATGTGTCGCCGGCGCGGTAATTACATCAATCAAAAGCACAACGACGTTGGCCAACTTGATTAATCACGCTGTGATCGGGCCGGGCGCGCAGGTCGGGCGCCGTTAATTGCATTGCGCTTGATTAATGCAATTATTTGTTTTAATAACTTTGCCTGTTTGAGTGAAATTGAAAATTAATTTGATTTTCACCAATATATTTGCTTCATATAATAATATAC
>JAODGA020050066.1:0-17725 GCA_027574885.2 Drusilla canaliculata | reverse complement strand
TTCTGAACTTTAATAATATTTTTTTTAAATAATGAATTTAGATATTTGTAGCAATAAGCCTGCGCCAGCTAGATTATTAATTGACTTATAAAAATAGTGAACTACCTAATTAATGTAAATTTATTTTTGCATTGTTAATTCTGATGTTTTTTATGCAAACTATTTGCATTAAACTTTTTTTTTCAGAATGTTCAGCTTTTAAAAAAAGATAATGTTTGGATAGAAAGATAGAGATAACATTAGGATATTTTTAACTCTAAATATTATTTATTTAAAATTTGTTTTATTGCTCTTGTTGGTTATATTTGTCACAATTTAAATTTCGTGATAATAAATACTGCTTTAGTTATTTATTTCATTACATTAAATTAATTAAATATTGTTGATTGATAGTGTTTATGACAGAAAAGTGATAATCAGAGTTGTTTATTTAACCAAAACACTTATATTATATTTACATAATAATAACATTTTTTGCTATTTGGTTTTGCGTTTTACGCATTGCGTAAAAGTGTATGATAATATACGTAACTTTGTTCATTTAATAATTATTGTTATTACTATTGTTATTATTGGTATTACTAAGTTATTTAAATATAAATATGATTCAATATTTTTTGAAATTAATGAATTGCAATAATTTGTGTTAGAAAAATTATAAAATTTAAACGAGTGGAGTACAATTATTGAAGACTTGAAAAAAGTCGACACATTTTTACGTTAAGCTTGATTTATTAAAGCATAATAAAACAAATATAAATTTCTCTCAGTGTCTGTCAGGTCTAGAAATATATTTTATTCCAATGACATTTCCATAACTTAATTAAACAATAAATTAATAGCTCTCAAAAGTTTGCAAATGTACTAAATCAAATAAAGTCATCCTTTAGAAATGTGCATATTAAAATTCTATCATTTACAATTTCAACATATATTAGGTGTTTTATGTTTCTGTAAATTATAAAGTTGAATATCAGATACATATTTAATGAAATTTTAGAAAATACATTCTAAAAAGAAAACAAAATCTGTATTCCAGCCGGTTTATTACAAGAAGCTTGAAGATATGCTTTTTTATTACGACCCTATTTTCCTAAATATTGATATTTATGTTCCTTGTTTTAATATGCACCGCCCAACATTTTTACGACCATATGTGTTTATCAATTTAATGGGTGAGTGCTATAATATTCTGGTGCAGTATTGTTATTTAGTGTAGTACATATAAAAATGTTAAGTATTTAGGTTACATTCATGCTTTATTTATCGGATGTAATACCAATTAATTTTAATTTACGGTTGTTTGAGTTGGTCTCCGGCGGTGATAAATTACCCGGCATTTCCAAATTATTGAAAAATGGGCTGTCGTTCCTCTTGGTCAGAACTTGCGTCTGAAGTCGGAACAAATTGCTAAAATTTGCAGTGATTTATAATGATGTCTTTTATCACGAAATTCGCTTCTTTTGTGGTGGCATAGTTTCGAAACTAGCACGCTCAACGTATCCCGCCTGCCATTCATTCTTAATTTACTCTGGATCGCGCATAATTTTCTAGGAAAATGTTTATTTAGTAGGCGCACAATCATAAAGTATAAAATTGACTTTCACCAGCGCCTGCAACTCGTGTGGCGTTCTCGTGAAAGTCAGCGAAATGCACACGACATTAAATGTCGCGGTGTACAAACAGCACATTATCCCGCGCGCGCATTATGCGGACACCGAAATTGTGCCGCTGCCCCCGGTGTATGCAAACAAACTTTGCAAATTAACCGAAGCCAGCGAGACTACAGGGGACTTTTCGCCGCTTACACTACTGCGCACCGTGTTGCCCAACGGGTTGCCCTACACAAGCGGGTTTGGCTTTTCGGCGTGAGTGCTACCACGGTGGTGGCTTGTCGAGTCAACCCAAAACCGTATAACCTGTGACGGCGAAAAGTAGGGGTTTGGCTAAAACCCATCAAGAACACACACTTAGCTCGTAAGCAGTTATTAAAGACTATGAGGAAATAATGAACGAAAGGGGTGAGCACCGGATGGGCGCATTTGGAGGTGGAGGCAAACACTATAGCAGCAGTCCAGGCTCTAGGAAATTTAATTATCTTCAGATTCGCCAAGCCACGCTAATGAACGGCGAATATTGATGTATGCGGGAAATAGATCGGAAATCGACTAATAATGAACATGGCACAAAGAATCATCGTTGGTTGCATGATATAATGGAAAAGCAGTCGATTAAAATGCAAAAATAGCGAGCATTTTGCGGATATGATTTGATGTAAAAGTCAAATGTCCAATAACCGACGATCACATTATTTCTGGTGTTCATGAGCATGAAATATTTAATAAACCGATAGGGTGCGGATGGAATTCCAAAACGTTTTAATTATGTGTGAGCGCAAAATGCTCCCCCCGGAAAGCTTGATTATGAATTGATGGCGATGCGAGTGTGCGTTCTTTGCGTGCGCTTATTGCATACGCACGTACGCAATGTGCACGTGGCGAAGCCAGGAATGGGTTCGACTGGCAGGCCAATAAAATCGAAGCGTGGAGCGCCGACACTCGTATTATTGCAGCGTCAATTATTCCGGTACATAAACGGGGGCACACGCTGCGCTGTTTGCGCGCCGCCGCCCGGCGACAATAAAACGTCAAACGAATTCCGCCGAACGACAAACGACAACAATCGCGCTTAGCCAACCCACCCCGCCGCCACCGACACGCGGAACAAAGCCGCCGGCCAGACCGGTCGCAATCTGTTCAAACTTCACACAAATCACTCCGTGAATGAACCTGGCGGCTATTGATATAAACCGTACATCACCAGATAATGATCGGTCGCAATTAAACAAGCCGCCGCGCGGCGGGTAACCGCCTCGCACGATGCCGGCCCACATCGACGGCGAAGCACTAAAACCACCATTACTACCGCCGCGAACAGATCGGAGTGCTCGTCACGAAATAGGAAAATTTCGCATGCCGGATGCGTAGCGTTACACCCCGGGCATCGAGAATAACACGGAGAATGCGTGCACCCAACCTTAGTATATCATTTGCTATTTTTGACAGATTTTCTTAATCTCTAATCTTATAAATTGCTGTGGCAAAACAATTATGAAACTGTATCACCATATAAAGTAAAAGTTCTTGTTGTTTGTATATCTATTGGTTTCTTAACAAATAGCCCTTGTTTAAATTAAATTTTTTAAATCATAAATAGATTTATAACAATGTCCTCAAACATGCAGTTCTATATGGTTGTCATATTGCTTTGTATTTATAACCGGTCTTTTCCATCAAAATTTGATTCAGTCTGAAAATTCGACAGCTCATTTATTACTTAGTTGAATATTCTATATTGTAGATATGTATTTGTTGATCCATATTTTAAAGATAAATAAAGTGTTAGTTTTTTTGACTATTTAAATTCAGTTTTTTATTAAGAATAATAAGTTTTTAAAAATGATTCTGATTGTCTGTTTGATGCTACAGATATGTGTTAGAGAAACTATTTACCATTCTGGCATGAGAAATCGTAACTGACAATTAATTTATTTTATAATATATATTTAAGATATTTCGCCATGTTCTAGCAGTTATCCAAATTGGGCCAATAAGAAATTAAAAAAAAATTCATAACAATTGCTTGGACCGTTCTTGAATTATATATTAGGAAAGCTTGGACAAAGCAAAAAAATATTAATTTTTAAAAACTAATAATAGTCTTATAAGTCTTACAAACATTTAAAGAGAGGTGAGAATTCATAAAACCAGTTAACATTGACAATAAAATAGTTTTCAAAACTGTTGTTAAAACACGTGTACTTCATTGTCATGTAAAAATATTGTGTGTAAATTATGGTTTCCTACGATCACTTGCAAAAATATTCAAAACGTGCACCTTTACATGCACGAAAACCAGACTATATTGTGTAATACTGATGATATGTGTTCATATCACTACTTGTTGCAATATGATATCGATTGTCTCCTCCGTGTAAGGCGTGCAATGCCTTACTGTTTGTATATCTACTATGCGCACGAGCAGTACATGCATACATCAAGGTTCGTTCAACAGCTCAATCAGCTGTGTTTTATTCTGTTGAAAATTTTTGTGCAATTAAAATGCATATTTGCACATGGTCGTGGAAAAAATAGCTTACGCAAAGTTGTTAAAAGTTTTCCACACGGCGAGGGCTTTCACAACTCGGCCACCAGCCGCGTGTGGCTACTTCCCCTTCGTGCAATAAACTTCACTTATCAAGTTCCTTGCGTAATATACTATTAACTATTAAAATTCCATTTTATTTTAACAGTGGAATACATTTGATATACATTCAGTTACATGATCTTATGTTTAGCAAAACTATTTATATAGTTTTCTCTGATAACTTTATGTTTTAATATACTTACTATTTACTCCTACTATCACAACACCTCCATGGAAAGTTTTTATAAATTTTTAAAATAGTAACATATTAAGTTGGGAAATTAAATAATTTTTTGCATATTTATTTTTCTTCTTCCATGCATCCTACGGCCGCGAAAAGCGAACAAACATCCAAACATTCGAACATCTTTAGTTTTTTATATATATGATGTGTTATTTGTTGACAATCTTTTATTTAAAGAAAATTAATAGTTTCAATTATGTTCAAAAAAACAAAATGTTTGATTATTTAATTTTTTCTTCTATATAAATTCAAAGTCCGTTAAATTATTTTCATACTCAGCTATAAAGCAGATCCTAATTATTTTCTGCTCTTTGTGGATTAATCACAATGCTAGGATCTAGGAAATTGGATGTGGTTTTGTCATTTGTCTTTATATTTGTTCCCCAAATTGCTGTTTCCCAGCTTTGTGATAATGAGGTGGATGTATATTGACCCTTTCTGTTTGTCTCCCAGATTTAGCCTCAAACAAGTGGGTTCAAAACAAGAAAACTGACAACCTCAGAATTTCGATACATTACAATTACACCAACCACCGTCAACTGTATATCATTAAAAAGAAACATTAATGTTTCATATTTTATTCAGTAGTGGACTTTTAAGGCTTTCAACGAGATAAAAGTAATCTTGTTAACTCCGTAAAATACATGATATTAAAAGAGGATTTATCGCTTTTTTGTGGTTGCTTCGGTTTAATTAATTATCTCCGCTAAAGCTGAAATAACGTAGGATTGGTAATCCATCTTGGTGAGAAAGATTTCCATGAGCTTCACGACAGCTGGAGCAGTGTTTATGCTGTCGGCGACGTTCGCATCAATGTGTCCGGGAGTGAATAATCACGGGTCGAAATTAAGCGTCGCTATTGAGGTCCCGAGGTTTTGGGCGGCCATACACTTTCGCTGGTCGGCGGCGGGTCGTGATAATAGCGTACACGCGCTCGTAGTACAAGCGTACAATGGACATTAGAAGTTTACGGCAATGGGCGATGTCCAGCGCGCGTTAAACAGTAATAACAATGCGCGTCGACACCAACGTAATCATTTCGAACACTTTCGGTGTGACCGAATGTGAGCGAGGCGTCGCGCTGCCTCCGCATCAAGTTCCATAATATAAATCCTCAGCTCACGGTTTGCCGGCGGGCGCATTTAGTTGCACGTTAACGCGCCGAATTGTGGAAATAAATTATCTAAGAATTGCTGGTCGTGTGCGAGGATAAATTGATCACTGTTGTTGATCGTCGGGATAGTTTCGGCGAGCAAACGAGCTGCGCGTGGCCGAAGTTGTTATGTACGTCTGCGGACCGCAGAGCGTTTGCTTGTTTTGGCATTGTTGGTGGTCCGCCACGGGGTGCATTAATAACGCGTAATTTATTCAAAGCCCGAATTACTAAATTTCCGAAATGCATACGACCGTATTTTGAGCACATCAGTATCTCGCACATATGGGTCAAGTACACGGTGTTTGAATTGTATATTACGACTGTCATCAATACTTAAACCATACTTAAAAATCTACTACAGTACAATATCTTTAATCCAAACTAATAATGATTTCTTTAAGTAGGGTAATGTGTTTTTTATTTTTGGAAGTCATCTTGCTTTTTAATACGAAAACAAGTTTAACTCAGTCCAAATCAAGCCTCTAATAAACAATAAAAAAACAAAAAATAGCAGAATAAATAAATTTACACAATACCTTGAACTAATTATAGGAACAAGAAAACGTGAAACGAATTAATTTTTTTTATTTAGGGAGCAATAATTATTTGGATATTCGGATTAGCGAAGCATTATTCGAATTATGGTTTCACGTGTTACTGTTTGGATTACTGAATGTTAGGAGTCAAGCATGTTCGAATTAAAGAGGTTGTACTGTATTTGTATTTTTCATGCATACGAAATAACTGAAAACACAAAATTCTTTTAGAGCCAGCGAATAAAGTATCAGCAGAAAACAGGGATAAGATTGTAAAGTAATCACGAAAGTAATATGTCGAATGCGGTGCGCAAACAACGTTTACTCTTCCCACTGCAATTCCCCCAAAGCCATTATTTGTAGACGACGTTGACCGCCCCTGCTGGCACTGCCGCCTCAACATTCGCACATCCTCGATTTGGAGCGCAGTTTACTGCATCCGTCCTTGCACCGACCTAAATCTAGACGTAAGCATGAAAGGCACGGTGTTTGGTGCACACATCATCTAATTGTTTGTAACGTGGGTAATACACCATCGCAAACATACCCTGCAGTTAATAGCTCTCCATTAGACGCAAGAAAAACTGTAATATAAAAAATATATATACACTGGCAGCCATACTGCTTTCTCCCAAATTTGGAACGTGAAGACAAACAGCAGATACAAGCCATGTTCGTAGTTTCGTATCATCAACCATACGTGCGGGTAGTGCATACGTGGAATGAGAATAAGCTGTGAAAGGTATAAAAGTATGGCCGGTAATTTCGTTCACGTTCTGTTTGCGCTACGCGTTGTAAGAGACTTAGGAAGAGTCTTCTTGGTGTCCGAGCAAGCGCGCAACGAATGTTAGTTTATTTTAAAGCTGCGCTACGCTCTGTTACTCAAGCGACGATAAGTGGCTGCGTTTTGGTCGTAATCCACTATATTCTTGGCTCTTAATTACTTTTAGAACGATCCGCGCGCGTTTATGTTCCACCCTCGACCGCTGGGAAAGCTCTCGGAAAAACGCCGCCGTTTTCCACTCTCCCATTCGAAGCAATAACGCGAAAGCATATAATTGATTGTACTTCTTTCCAGGATTAATCGTTATTACCAAAAAGGCAAAAAAGGCAACACCGTGGACCAAAATTAATGGTTTTAAATTAACCGAAAAGTGAAATAAAAAAGGCATTCACGTGTAACCGGAACGAATCTGAAAAATTTTAGGATTTAAGTTCGGTTTTCTTTTTGTAACTCCAATATTTTACATAAAATGAGTTGTAGTGAATAGTTGAGATTATCTTATTTGGTATTGTAAATACGTATTATGCATAATACTAGTGTAGTGGTGGGTTACAGTTGCACATAAATCACCCGAACGATGAACAATTCATAATCTTGTTTTAGTTATTATCGAGGGAATTTGATCTAAATGGTTGTTGGGAAATAGTTTCGCAGACCGAGCCCCGATGCTCGAAACAGTTAAATCCATTTCCATCCGCTATTCGCCTCCATTCCGAGCCATTCTCAGCGATTCGCTGCCATTATGCACTATTCTGCTATGCTTTGGGGTGAACTGCAAAACGGAACCTAGCAACGAAGGAGCCCACTCTACTCGGTGAGACGGCGGTAGCTAGAGGAATGGGAACGGGTTGAAGTCTCGAGACCTCCACGGCTCGAGTGCTACGCCGAGTAGATTACGCAGTAGAACTGTTGTTAGAAGCACAATCTATAGGAGGCGAACAGCAAGAAGTAGCTGCAGAAGGGCGGTGGGGACAATCTCGCCGTACCCAGGCTATAGTGATCCTATTGCCATTGCATGTTCGCAGCGAATTTGACCTGCGGTTAATCTTAGATGCATAATTTATTATAATCCTCCCTTGCGGATCATTTGTTTTCGCACGTTCAGTTCCAAACGTAAATAATGAAAAAAACAGCGTATCTAAAAATCAGTATCAATGTTATACATGTTTTTAGGATTCAAACGCACTTCCACATACATCTACCATTGATAAATTAACTTTGCGAATGAAATGAAAGTCGAATTAGGAACGACGTGTGCCCACAATTGGACAATTCAGCTACCGATTGGAAATCGATTTTGAATCCAACTTGTCTTCGTCCCGGTTGGAGTTGATTCAGCACAAAGCTACTCGTCGCCTCGCTCGTGTCGTGCGGGTTTCTTATTACTCGACGCGCGTAAAAGAAGGACTCAGGATACGTGCACGGGACAAATGTCACGTCACCGAAAACTATCTCCCTGTGCATTGCTCGTATTTTCTTTTTCAAGATCGCTGCACGACGCGATGGTGTTTGATCCCCGATATTCCAACGTCAGAGGAGCGTTTCGCTCGATATATAGACGCGAAGGAAATTGGTTTTCGGATTACGAATTGATTCCTCAGTGCCGTTCCTAGACCATGCCAACGACACCGGCGCTGAATATGACAACTCAGAGTGTTTTATGCATTATACGCGAATCATAAATTGTGGACCTTTTAATTTTATTACTTACGGGATTTCTGCTGTATTTCATTTTTGCCATAATAAGGAACAAGTACAATTGACTTCTGAGAAAATTTTGCAGAAAATATATTGATTTTTTATTTTATTGTTTTTCCGAATATAATAAAAATATTTCTTCATTTTTTGGCAATTTACTTTAGAGTTTAACTATTTTGCAATCTTCTTGAAAAACTTGCAGGAAAAACAGCAAAATATTGCACAAGAAGATACGTGTGTTCCTTGGCACAAATTAAATTTGTAAAACTCCAGGGGCGAGCATTATTTGCCGTCCAATCTGCTTCGAGTCCAAGCAGACGAACACAGCTACAAACAACTGCTCCGGCTTTGCTTTGGCTTGAAGTGCCACTAACCTCATATACACATTTATGTGTAGGTGTTGGTGGCAGTAGCAGGGCGAGCTGTGTTAGCCGGCAGGAGCGAAAAGGTGGTGAGTGCAGGGAGCATTTGAGCCTTTTGTCCAGGCATACGTAACACAACGCAGCCTGGCGTAGAGCTTCGGCTTACTTCATGTGCTTTGCACTCTAGTAAGACCTTCGAATAGAAGCGAGTTTTGTCTCGCCTCATCTTGTCTAGTCTTGTAGAGGCTTGGCTGGGTGGATGCTGTGTTGGGGTCGGCTTGTACTTGTTGCGAATTTAACTGTTGTACAACAGAGTGGTTGGACATTCATACTAACACCTGAGTATTGATTAGAACTCTGCCCTGTCAAGAATATGTTCATAAAATTTTAAACCTATATTAATCTAAACTGGAATTATGGCGGTTCTGCGGCATCATTTATCTTTCTTATTCTCATATTATAATTTTAATATTTTTTTGAAAAAAATGGTTTATCTTAGAAATGGATTAGGTTTGCGGCATCCTCCAACCCTGTGTAATTGGAATTTGCAAACGGTATACTCAGGCAATTGATGTAGACTTGCATTTAAACAAACTCACATCAATACTGAACCATACAGATGGAAGAAGAGAGCACTTGGTTATCCATAATCATCAATCACTCATTGACGTGTTTGTGAGCTAGAGCTTCGCACCATTTGGACACATGCGTTTCAAGGATCTACAAATTCAGGAAAGTTGTCTGGAAGCAGCTTCACCGAAACGCCCCAAGTCTAATCCGATGTTGTACAAATCGATCAAAATCACGACCGTGATTGACAGGAATTCGACAAAACGACCTATTTTAAAAAATCTAAAAATATACTTTTAAATCTTATACATTTGCTTTACTTAGTCCTGTCGCTGCCAAAAAACAAAAGGCCTCAGGCGTCTTGACCTAATCTAAGGAATAATATTATTCCAGAAACTCGCGGCAATTCTCCAGTGAAACGCAAACAAAACAATCCGTCCGCTGCGCCCGAGGAAAATGACCGAGGCCATATAGTTCGGCACCGACAGAACGTTCAATTTAGCTCATCTCTTTTACAACATTTTGCCGATGGGTGAATTGCAATTGCATTCAATCACGCTCTCGCTTAAAGACTCTCGACTGACGACGCTTGCAGCTGACGTAGGCCGTTGAGGGTAGAATATCCGCGCCCTAATGATAGCACTATTATTCATTTATTCAAATATCCAGAATGGAAAACAGATGAAGTTAATTTCCGCTTTACAGTTGAATGATACGCGCGCGCGCAGCTAGGCGAAGGACGCTTAAATTAAGTCTCAGAAAAGAATCATTCTGCGTCTCGGCGCGGCGTTGCTTCAAGGAAGGACATCAGACGGAAAAACGCTGGTGACGTCGTACAAAGACGGCCGAGAATATGCTGTAAGATAAAGTCAGTTTATATGAAAGAAAAAAGGAGTCAGTTTTGGTAGCGGGCTGAACTTTGAGCATGCTGGCAAACACGGAGTGAATCTGTGGGATCTTTGCAGCTTTCTTTTTGTTTGTGCGCCGAGCGAATTTGAGAAGAAACTCGGATAACAATGCAATATGATAATGAAGACCTAACAGAAGAAACCTAACAAAGTTGCACGCCGTAAGAAGCTTTTTCGGTCAACATTGCCGTCAAAATGAGTCACAGCGCGCTGTGGATGCGGCGCAGATGCAAGCAAGTGAGCCCAAAGAACTTAGTGGAGATGACTGGACAATTTACTTCGCTTTTCCATGGTGAGTCTCTTGCTGATATATAATAATCAAAGAAACACAATGCGGTCTGGTCTCTTTGAGCGCTCCCG
Source organism: Drusilla canaliculata (assembly GCA_027574885.2). Lineage (NCBI taxonomy): Eukaryota > Metazoa > Arthropoda > Insecta > Coleoptera > Staphylinidae > Drusilla > Drusilla canaliculata. Next base: position 6,901 of record JAODGA020050066.1, on the reverse strand, counting down.
TTGTTCTGCTGGCAAACAAGCGGCCATGCACCAACCAAAAACCAAAGAATAGTGCTAAAGCAAAGAAGCCGCTAGATAATATAAACGTTACACATCTCAAAGAAAAATCAAAACATGTTGAAGTTTTCAGAATAATGAAGAAATGGTGCTGAAAGTGTAATACTCTTATACCTTTTACTTAAAATCTTCGTCGTTAATGAAAATCTCACAAAGTTTTTTTGGGTACATTCGTATCTCTTGCTTTTACTACAAATAAGATGAGTTGTAAAAGAAAGCATGTAAAAAACAAGACGGAGAAGTTTTCATTATGTAGTAAAATTTAAATTTGGAAGTTTGCTTCTCCGTTAAAGTTGGGAAAGTAAACTCTAACTGGCAAATCTTTAAAAAATACTTCGCAAATACTTTATGTTACAAAATGCCTCGTCGTCGTAAAATGAGATATTGATTGCTTCACTTTTTGCCAATTTCTTGTAACCCACCGCCCTCGTCAGCCAAAAATTCTTTTGACCAACCCCAACATACGCAGTCGTGTTATTCTTTTATGACATTAAAATTCAACTTTGCTTTACATGCCCGAGTTTCTAATGCTTCCGCAAAATGTTGTTCACTCGTGCGGGTTTCGCAGAATGGAGGATTCATTTCGCTCTGGGTCTCGAGGCATGCCGGCGTACGGTTGGACTGATTGATTGATGGTAACGCAAATGAATAACGAACTTTCATGCCAAAACATTTACAAAGTCGAGTAGTTTCCGACGGCGGTAAGGGTTTTCGGGTGTAGTTCGGAGAAAAATCACATCAACGGCCGAACGCAGCGCTTCGTTTCCCTTTTCCGGTTGCAAACATTTCACTCATTTCTCTTTTACTGCGCCTTTTTGCAAATCGAATCGTCCCAACAAATCAAACTTTTTCATCAAAACAAACCAAGCACAACATATACCAGCCTATTAATAAATATAGAAAGATACATCACTCACATTATTCCATACTAATGAATTTGTAAATTTAATTCGATAATAGCACAATTAAATTTTCATACCCAATAAGCAATTACAATAAACAATAATATTACATTTTGAAGCAAATATTAAAAGATTTCATTTAACTTCTCCAATATCCAATATTTGTATTTTGTTAATAAGCAAATATTAATTTGAATTGTATACATTTTTAAGAATGATTTTCCCAGCATTAGTATTATGATTTTGTTATTTCACCAATATCCTGTCATTTATTTTATTTGCAAAGTTCAATAGGAAATTCACAAACCTCATTAAAATCAAATACGTCGAAATTAATTAAATAACATAACGGTTGAAATCATATCAATGGAATCTATTAATTTATTTACGTTTCAATTCTGGTAGATGTGAATATAGATGCAAATGTTTTGCAAATTAATGTTTCATTCAAATAAAATGAAAGTAGAATGTGAAACTCAAATTAATTATTATAAGAATTAAGATTAGGATATGAACCAAAGACCTGTTCATTACCGTTCTTTGAAGATTTAATTAAGTTGCAATTGAGTTTTATACCGAAAATTATACTTGATATTGTATATTCATTGGAAGGAATTTATTCAAATGTCGGCGCGCTTGGCACGAGGTTTATTAAATTATTACCACCCGGTATAGCAGCGAAACCTTACACTTTTGCAATTTGTTACAAGACTTCTGAAGATTTCAGTCATGCTAAATCGAAGCAATTTGTAGACAAAGACGCTCTAATAATTGTTCCATCTTCGCGTTTACGAGTCTTACGGCTGTCAGTACCTTCTCAGAATCTGTCTACTTGTTACCACCCACACACCTCACGACGTCATTCGAACCGGCCTTCGACAGTTATTTGCAGCACGTCGCGTCGTCTCATCATTCCTATTATTAGCACTGCCGTCTCTACTCTCAACGAATACAAAAAGATACTTAAACGCTAAGCATCTCAATGACAAATTAAATTAAATTGTCCCAGCATTACTACACTGGGCCATATTTAGCACTTTTAAGGTATCCTCGGCAATTGCTATACTTTCCCACAGCAATGGCTTCGATAAATTATTGATTAGGCTTTTAATGAAATGAAATAAAGAGCGATCGTTCTAGCCAGCTATTCGCATACTCGTGTGTGAGAGTAAAACTGTGTGGCGCTAGCGCAAACGGATAGAAAAGGTATATAATTCCGGCGAATTGGAAGCGGAAGATGCACGCTGGGACAGTACTTACGTATCGATGAGTTGATCCGCTTCAGCGACGGACACACGCGCCACAAGCCGATGCGGAAACTGATTGAGGTCGTCAGCTCGGACTTGGGCAGTTGCACCGGTTCTTTCGTGTATAGCCACGTGCCGCCGACGAACGCTACCACAAGCGTGCACAAAGCCACCAGCCCGAAGAAGACCCCGAGGCGCGACAATCCCTTCGATTTGCAACACATTACTGCTGCTACGTTTCACTCTCCGCCTGGCGAGTGCACAAATGTATCTCGTTTATGACACTTTCACAATGTCCACGATAACACGCATCGAAGAATGTGTCACAGATTGTTTAAATCTTTTATTCCGCTTTATTTGCAAAATTATCTTGCCATTTCTTTATATGTCTAGCTTTGTTTTAGGTTGGATTAGTGCGGCGTTGTTATCTGGCAATGAGGTTGCAAAAGTTTTTACACGCTGGTTTCCAGCAAATCGCTTCCATTGTTGTGGTGAGCAGATAAGAATTTGCTGGCGCTTTCACGTTGTTGGGGGCGGCGGTGGCGGCAGTTGAAGCAACGGCTCGTGGTCATTATATTTGCCGGCGTCGTTCGCTGCTAGCGCTCATCAGGCCACAGATGTGTACGATACCTGAAAATTAGAAGAAATAATGATTGCCATTGATACGTCTGAAGTACTATATAGAAAAAATAGCTTTCAAAAGTAAGTAACAGCATACACTAGTAAAAAATATTCTGCTAGAATAATGTAAACAAAGAGGATTGTAAACGCGGATTGTTTAACTATGTCAGGAAATAGTAGGGTAGCTTGGATTGTTGCTTAATTTAGACTACTATGATAACAAAAAATGAACAAAAACTTTGTGTTTTGAGATAGGTTTGTTATACTTAGATGTAGACAAGCTGAATGCAATAGTGAATATTCGCCTCGTAATTTTATTGTAAGAAGTATTATTTGTTTCACAAAGAAAAATACTAGGTACTTCAATGTAAGAGTGAATGTTATTACTTTGTCTAAACATAAGTATTGACATGTTTTAATATATCATCGCAAAGCCTACTTATTTAACTATAATTTGCCGTTACAATTTTAAGAGATTACAATAATTTGACGTTGTTGTACAATATTAAACATTAAATATTCAAGTTTCTCAAGTTTCTTGTTAACATTTTTTTTAGCAACAAGTAAAAAGTTTAATAATATTTTTTGGTTCTTAAGGTTTAAGCTAATCAAAAAATGATCTATTCATTTTTGAAACAAAATCTCCATCTCTCGCTCAGAAAAACCAATAAAACCTTAATCTCGAAAGCCAAAAGTTCACTTGTGGATGGTGAAGAAACCATGAAAGAAGATAAGATACAATGCATGAAATGTGACACTTGGATACATATTCAGTGTACTGGAGTTAGTGCTGGAATTAAAAGGTTATTTTTTTTAATTGTTGTTGAAATAGCTAATGATTCAATCTGGGAAATCGGTGTTCCAATTTAGGAAACTAGTTTTCTAAACTAAAAACACAAATATTTTTAGTTTATTTTTTACCATTATAAATATTTTTTTAAATGTAATAAGTGCTTTTTATTAACATTTCTTCCATACTTCATACAGTAAATTATACAAAACTGGTCTAAATTAGGCTACTTTTACCTAATTGTATTGTATATGTATATAAATTGAAATTACGTCAGAACTTCTGTCACACATTATAAATTGTGATGGACCAGTATGTATAATACTTTCTTAATAATATTTTTTTTCCAACAGGTTTAAAAATATCTTCAAACGTAATGTCATATAGCGATGATATTTATAATTTTTTGATATAAATGTTTAACCTATCAGTTTAAAATTTTTAAACTTGCCGGTTGCAATTTGAAATGGCCTAGTATGCATTTCAACTGGAAAAACCCTGCTCAAAACGTCCACTTGTCACTCACAAACTCATCTGCAGGAAACTGGTTGACAGGCAGACATACGCGAAGTGCTTACAGAATGTCAGTTCATGCATAAGTCCAACTTCAAGTGTATGGATACATTTAAGCTTTTCCAGCAAAATATATGTACATTCATTTCTGTGCGGGTGGGGACTGTGAATTTTCTTGTGCCGGATTTGCAGAGTAGATTTTAGCGCGTGAATAAGAGAAACGTCGGCGATACGAAGTAGGCAATTTCGAGGTGTGGATATATAATGTGAGACGGAATTGTGAAACTGAAACCGGAGCGAATGAAGAAACCCCCTCAGCCAAGCAACGAGTTTACGCCTCTGAATGCCCGGCTTCAAAGTGCAGATTCCACTTCTTCGTGAATCCCGAATGATTCGATATTACATTTTGTGTGTCCATTGTGAGTCCTCATAGGGTATCCCGGCGACAACGCAAGACGACGACATTGCGGAATAAATAAGAAGGCAGCGCATTTCGACGCATCTCATACGAGTCAACTTGAGTCGAGTCGTCTTTCCGTATGTATTGCTTTTTCGCGGACTCGGCGCAAATGTCAAATGTCAAATCGAATCAAAAAGCCATGGTGAACAGATATTAAATTCCGAGAATGTGCAATTCAACGCCCAAAGCATCGCGCGTTGTCGGAACGCACGCCCGGGCTTTGCGTTTTAGCCGGGCGCAGATATTTTACCCAAGTGCAGAGGACTCCGAATGAAAAGAAGGAGCTCGAATATATTTTATAGTTTTTCCGGTTTGTGCGGTAGTGTTCGGTGTTATTCGCTGATCGTGGCAGGGCGGACGACGTGTGATCACTCGGAGTCTTCTTTTTGCAGCGTGAATAACGCATTGAAGGCGGCGATGAGGAAATTTCTAGTTTTATTGAAAACTTGGAGAAAACGTCCGGAAATACGAGCGTGAAAATTTTCCAAGTATGAAATCCAGATTCATCGACGTTTGTGAAACTTGATATTTATACTTGTAGATTCAATTCAACCAATTTTATACAAAGGAACAACATATTGCTATTTTTGCTAATCAAGTTGTATATATTTTCAATATATTCATTTTGTAATTTTAAAACATTCCATAGAAAATCTTTGGAGTGTATATTTTGGTATATTCTGTGAACTGATAGCTTTTAGGAAGAATTTTTCGCTTGAAAGCGCATTGACGAGGGCATTCACTGATTCTACTCGTGTGAGAAAAGTGTGGCAACAGCGGTTAGTAAAAAGCGTATCTAAAAACCACAACAATGAAAAAAATAACGCATCACTAAATCAACCATTGAAAGTATATGTTGATACGCCGTTCTGACTTAAAGCCCTTGATGTCTAAACATAAACTACATCAAAACAAATATAATTAACTAATATAGTGAAATTTCTAATCTGGTATATTCAACTAATTTAACCTGCTTTATTTTGTTTTAATTTATTCGGAACCATTTAATTGTTGCAGCCTATTTGCTTCATATACAGAATTTAGTGGTGAATGGTAAATCGGCAGATATGACATTAAATAATTATTTTCACACGGCCACGTACTAAAGTAGTTGTAACATCTTATTTTACATGCACGACAACCATAACATACAAGTGTTACGTTATAATTCCATATCATTGCAAGTGACGTTGTTATTGTTATGATATCATCTCAGTAATGCTATATACAAGTTTTTGTTTACCTGCTACGCGCGCAGGCGAATTGCTTTGTTTATTGATTGATAAACATTCACTTTAGAGCTAGATATGGGGATAATGTTATTTATTTTAAGTGTTTTTTTTTTTTTCGATGTTGAACATGTTTGTTCTATTATACGATAGCAGTACGCGACAATTCTAAGTTAGCAAAATCTAAAAATCAAAATTTCACTTTACTGGAATGGGTCGAAGAAAAATATTATGTTAACTATTTCATAGTTATTTTTGTATTATTTTATTCAACCTATGGTTTCAAATTGTGTGAAGTACATTTAAAAGAATTTTAAAGTTTTTCATTTTTAAAACAAATATAAATTCAAAATGATATCATAAATGTTATTTTTACATTTATAAAAATGTATAACTTAATCATTACGCACAAATATGGAATAGTAAAATGAAATTGTAATAAATACGCAATAACACCAAATATAAATGAACTAGGTGTTTAAGTCCTGCAATCTTTTTGCAAAATAATAACAACAAGAGTATAAGCCTGCGCAATGCGCAGTTTGACTATAAAGTTTTATTTTTAAGTTTGAATTTTAATTGTAAAGTTTATTAATAACGTGCAAACGCACTCCTAAATTCTACTATTAATAAATTATATCACTGCACTGATCTTAATTTTGTTATTTTTTATAATTCGTAATATACAAAAGATAAAAAATCCTTAAGGAAACAGCATTGTAATGAGATTGAAAATCCAACTTCTAATTCCGGACCTTCTAAAAAACAATTACTATTTACTTCTACCACCACACCACTTCCTTTTAAAGTTTATTTTTTATTTTAAGATAGTAACATTTTTAGTTGAGCAATTCAGTTTTTTCTTTCTTTTCTTTCTTTCTTCCTTGAGTTTTACGGCCGTGATAAGCGGTTAAATATACAAACATTCAAACATTTTTATATTTATATAAAATAGCTATATATATATATATACAGTGTGTAAATTTTGCAGCGAAACATAGGTCGTTATAGTGAACGTACTTGCTTCCCTATGTTCCACGTCTCGATTTACAGAAAGGTCAATGGTCACTGTAGACAACCAA
>JAODGA020050040.1:0-11713 GCA_027574885.2 Drusilla canaliculata | reverse complement strand
GGTACATTCTAGTTAGATAGGTGAAGAAATAGGCAATCATTGTGAAATTATTGTTGAAATAGTAAACAACTGCATCATAGTCGGTACTTTAATCATGGCGTTCAGTCAGAAGTTCTGCAAGACCTCCAATTTGTGTTCAATCTATTAATTTTACTGTTATGAATAAATATTATGAACAACATAGCTAAAACCGTGTCGAAATTTAAAATACAATAACATCATTCATACTTCACCCAACTAGTCCTTATCCAAACATTAGCCTACATAACTTAATCTAACATAAACTATTACATTAGAACATTTTCCAACCTAACCATTTTATTTGAAAAAAGTTAACATAGTATAGTAATTTATTCTAACAAAAACTTAAGCAAAATTTAAAGAAAAGTAAATTGATATAAAACTATCCTAGCAAAAACTCATGTAACCTCAAAGAATAACCTATGAAAATACAATTGTAAGTATAAAACAAAACCATTCTTCAAACTTTTTCAAAAATTCTCTAATGTTTACTTTTTTAAGATAACAGAAGCTACTTAATTCTTACATAATCTAATCTATTCTAACTCATTATAACCTAGTTTAACATAAGCTATCTTAACCTTACCTAATCTTACCTATTTTAACACGGTCCAATTTAATCTTACCTGTTCTAACTTAGTCCAAGTTAGTCTAGCCGAGTCTTACCTAATCTAACCTAGTCCAACCTAGTCTATCCTGGCCTAATCTAACCTAGCCTAATCTAACCTAACCTAGTCTAACAAAATCTAACCTAACCTAATCTAACCTATTTTCTAACTAATTCTACTCTATTCTAGCATTTGCTAATCTATTCCAACATACTTTAACTTACTCTAACTAGTCTAATCTAGTCATACCTATTCCAACCTAATTTAACAAGTATAACTTATTTTAAGTTAATCTAAACTTAGCATTACCATATTTAGAATACAATTAGTCGTATAAAAAAATGTAAATCTAAACCTATCTAACGGTTTTTGTTTAGTATCCCATAGCGTAAATTATGAATGTTCCCTTTATGTAACCGTAGAACTGGAAATTTTTGCGTGAACTGTCAGAGTAAATGTCACAGGGGTCACATAACTAATAAATTGCAAACTCGGTTGCCGAAGTTTCCAGTATAAATCCACGCTTTATGACTGAAACATGTTACATTAAAGAGTTATCGCAGCAGGGTACAAAATAGGAGGCGATTCTATCAGCACACAATACACTACAGTCTGAATCGAGTGCATAAATATTTTATGCGACGATAATCTCTGACAAATAGATTAATGGAGCGATTGCACTCCCAATACAACCGTAGCACTTACCGTAAATTTAACTTTACTCGACGCCATTTTGTGCGGTATCTAAATAGCCTTTAATTTAGACAACCAAATAGACAACCACTTGGAAATCACAAATTTCACAAACGTTCGCACGCATTTACACACAATTGTGTAATCCGCGAAGGTGTTATTGTTTGTCAACGTTTCACTCTCTATTTCCACATCGATATTCCAATGATAATGGCTGGTGCTCAATTCGCCCGATCATAATTCGCTTGAATCGCACGCGCGCACGTGTCAAAGGTCAAGTTTAAAGATGGCGGCAGAAGCGCTCGCAAGCCCGACATTATGAAAACAACTCGCGCCTGCATGCGAACAATGGCGATTTGAATAATGAATTGCGAGCTGAGGTTGCAGCGAGCGATTTGCCCCGGCGCGGTTTTTGCGCGGGGCGAAAACAATGCGCGGTGCTGATGATACGCAATCGGGCGCATTTGCGCGTCTTCAGTTTGATGCCGTCGGGCACGTACCACACGCACAGAGAAGGCTCACACATACGAGACAAATAGCGTCACCAGCATCGCCATCGATTCGCCCACTGTTTGCGGAGATAAGCGGCAAACAAGACCGGGACCTGTTTGCGCTTTCGGTAAACATTGGAATCGAAGCGCTGCTTTGATAAGAACTGAGCATTCCGGGGGAGCTAAGAGCTAGTCATTGCAGTCAATCAATCGCTATTCAAATTGATAGTGTTGCTGCACGTGGCCCAAAAACACGAAAACCTAAAAACGTAGAAAATAAAACTTTTTTTAAAGAGTGGTACCATTACTTAAAAAAAAGAACATAAATGAATGATGGGAGTGCGTCTTAAGTGTTTACTAGTTTGTGTCCTTTGGGGATTTAGTATAGGATCAACTGACGGTAACATTTTCAAAGTTTTTAGGTACATTTGGAAGTAATGATTATTTTCTTAGGTGTTATCCATCAAACATTGACCCACTGCTGTGACCTTGGTAAAAACTATGCAAACAGCGACGTTTCCTGCACATCAGTGAAACCCCCCATTGAGGGTGTAGACAAAAGAGATGAGAACCAATGTTTGAGCACTCTGGTCATCTGCTGTAAAACCCAGGCGAAAGAAAATGATTGCCGATTGGGTATAAACGATGCGGAGGTGGCCACGTGTAATTCAGCAAATGGTAGTGAAAGGCAGGTAAAGGCCACAAATCGTTACAGCCACGCACCCAAAGACATTTAGTTACTAATTATAATTTCTATAGAGTTGTTGTGAGGCATGCAATCTAGGCAAAAGTGCGGCGTCTTCAGGCTCGTGTGAGAATAGCTTCAGTTTGGGACAGGCCTATGACAAACACTATAAAGCCTGCTGTCAGAAACACTTGCCCAAGACAACGACCCCTAAACCCAAGAAAGATGAATTATCATTGGGGAACCTCTGTGAAATTGAAAACATTTGCGCACAGATTTGTATACCCACCGAGGAGTCGTACAAATGCGATTGTAATCCCGGCTTCACTCTAATGGCGGATGGGAACAGTTGTAAAGAAGTTACCGGACCAAAGAACACTCCTAAAAAGAAATCCAGGTACTTAAACCTTCTAATTATAACTGTTTTCTTGTTTATTTTAAGATTAAATTTGTTTGTCCCTAGATGTGATGCAAACAATCCTTGTGCCCACAACTGTGTTGATACAGGCATCGCGATCTATTGTACATGTTACGATGGATATGAGTTGGATTCAGACAAGCGGAGCTGCAAAGGTACCAATAATTTAGTACCTTTTAGCTCTTACTTAACTAATTTTAACATTATTTAGATATTGATGAGTGTCTTCTGGAACACGACTGTCACGCCAACGAAACCTGTGTAAATCAGGATGGATACTACGAATGTGTTGAGGAGGGAAACGACGAGGACTACGATACCGTGGAATGTCAACCCGGATTCCGGTACAGTTGGGAGAACAAAATGTGCGAAGATGTCAACGAGTGTCTTCTGCCCCTGATCTGTCTACCCTCTCAAAAATGTATAAACACCGAGGGTTCCTATAATTGCACTGGAGGCGAGGTGGCGTGTCCCCCGGGTTATTTCTTCAAGGCTTCAACGCTGGACTGTGCGGATATTGACGAATGTGTCACCGGAGCTAATGAATGTAACCGGGAGTCGCAAGTCTGTTTGAATAATAAGGGCAGCTACACATGCGTTGACAAAGCTTCGAAAAAGACCTGTCCGCCTGGATTTATGATGCACAATATCCTGCAGATATGTGTCGATATTGATGAATGCGCACAGGATATTCCTCTTTGTGCCGAGAATGAGTTGTGTGTGAATGAGGAGGGTGGGCATAATTGTGTGCCAGTAGGCAGTGGACCGAAGCCATTGCCGACTCAGGCTACAACTTTTATGGCGAGTAGTACAACAGTGAGTACCACTACAACAATGAAACCTACAACTTCAACTACAACTCTCAGGACAACACCTAAAACTATTGCAACAACATCTAAAACTACTACTACTACTACAAAACCTACTACTACAACTACAACAAGAACAACTACTACGACTACAACGCCTATACCTACAACACAGAAGCAAACAACTCCCAAGCCTACAAAACCATCAACAATAAGAACAACTCCATTTTATGTAGCCCCTACAAAACCAACAAGACGACCTTATTCCCAACCTAATTATAACCGTCCAGGATTTCCGGCATCAACCAATTGCAACTCTGGATATTTATTTTCCCATAAAACCCAACAATGTGAAGATATCAACGAGTGTCTTAGCAACCTGCATAACTGTGACCATCATCAAGAATGTGAAAACCAGCTTGGTGGTTACGTCTGTAACTGTAAACCAGGATTCCAACGGGACCATATTACAGGAGCTTGCCAAGATATCAATGAATGTATGGTGGGCAACCATAACTGTTCGGAAGGTTACCGTTGCGATAATGCAGTCGGGTATTTCATCTGTGCCCGCGTGGCCAACTGTGGAACTGGCTATACTCTAAACTACGAGACGTCTATCTGTGAAGATAACGATGAATGTGCTCTGGGGACACATAACTGTGACTTAGGTGGAAGGGATCTCATTTGTAGGAATACCCATGGGTCGTTTAGATGTGACCGACCATATGTCCCACCACCACTACCGCTTCCGACAACTACGACTACAACCACAACAACAACTACTACAACACCAACTCCACACACATTCCCTACTAGAGGACCATATTTACATCACTACCCACAGTATACTCGAAGACCAGATTATTATTCGAATATCAAACCAACTCGACCAATCTCCTACCCACCAGCAGTAGCACTAAGACCCATTAAATACCCAAGCTCGTATCCAAACAATACCCTTCTAATCTCAAGCAGTAAAAAATGTCTACCTGGATATTATATGGATGCATCAGGAGCCTGTCAGGATATTGATGAGTGTCAAAGCAACCCTTGCCCGTCTTCGCAAAACTGTTTGAATTACAATGGAAAATATCAATGTGTCCCGAAGTTGGTTTGTCCCGCGGGATATGAGTTGAACTCTTCGGGGGAACAATGTATAGATATCAATGAATGTATACGAGGAGTGCATCTCTGTGACTCTTCAGAAATCTGCAAGAATTATGAAGGTTTCCATCGCTGTGAATGCCCCGCAGGTCATATCAAAAAGGGCAAACGGTGCGTGGACCTCGACGAGTGTGATTTCTTTCAAGGTAGACTGTGTCCCCATACGTCTGAATGCGTCAACACTATCGGTTCCTATGAATGTCAGTGCAAAGACGGTTTTACGAAGGTAAACAAAACCTGCGTAGACATCAACGAGTGTGAACAGCCTGGAATATGTGGTTCCAAGTGTCATAATACCATGGGAAGTTATAGATGTCTTTGCGAGAAGGGTTTCAGATTGAATCATGATAACAGGTATGCATTAAGAACGAATTTCAGTAAACGTTTTTATATGTTTATTTTAGGACATGTTCTGATGTAGACGAATGCACGCTGTTCTCCGAACGAGTACACTGTGTCGGCACTTGTGTAAATACACCCGGGAGTTACCATTGTGGATGTCCGAATGGTTATAGGCTGGGTGTAGATGGACATACTTGTCAAGGTATGTACATAACTTTAATTCGTAGTATGTTTTGGCTGTTTCGTCTCCGTCCCCCCACCACCACATTCCTTCGTAAGACACTATTACCCTCACCACTGCTTTTTACCTCACAAGGCGCACTCTTCACTTGGCCATTACTCATACAAAACTATGTATCGCAATAAAAGTTGTAAACATAATTATTTAATGAATTTTAGATATTGATGAATGTAAATCTGATTTGGGAAATGCATGCACTGGTCCGGATAAGTTTTGTTTTAATACACGTGGCAGCTTTGAATGTGCGTCCATAGCGTGTCCAAAAAATTATATTCGAGATCGACATCAACAAAGGTAATATAACCTCAAATATAATTGGTATAACATACAAATGCAACTTAATATAGCCTTGCATAATTTAATGTAAATCTAATTACAAATTATGATTCTTACAGCCGTTGTAAATTAAACTCGGAATCTTGTCGTAACTTTGGCGAATGTTCACCAAGTCTAGCTGACCAGATAAGCTTCCACTTCTTCAACATCCCGTCAAACTACACAATAACTGAGGAACCTGTAAAGCTCTTTAAAATGCTAGGACCACATAGCCAGTTCTCCAGGGTGTTTTTCAAACTGGACCTTGCTAACATTCACTGTCCTTATGGAGTGAGACCTGCTCACTTTGACGACTTCCTTCTGGATCGCCAAGGTGACGATCGCAACAGCGCAACGATCTCAATCAAAACCTCCATCTTCGGCCCGCAGCAAGTCGAACTAACTCTACAGATGCAGATCTTCAATCACAACGTGCTTACCAATACGGTGATTTCAAAGATCCTACTTTACGTCTCACAGTATAGCTTCTAACCTAAAAATTCTTAAGATATAAAATGTAAGGTTATGTTAAGGTGGTGGATGATTGGGTGAAGAAGTACCATATGTATTAGGTAGTTACAAATAACTTTTTTCAATAAAACATCAAAAATATCAAAGTAAATGTGTATACTTCATTCCGCATAACTCGTACAATATGTTTATATAACATAAGGTTTTGTATAGTAACCTTTAACCTAACTCTTATTTAGTTCTATAACAACTAAACTATTCTTCGCAGTTTTCACCACATTCCAGCGTCCTAAGCGGTGTTCACTACCAACAGCAGCAATCAACTTGGTACCATCGTTGGTAAACACAAGAGAGTTGACGAATCCATGCACGGGGATTGTAAACATCGAGCTCAAACTCTTTGACCGATCACCTACTTTCCATAACCTTACATTGCCATCATATGAACCTAAGTTAGACAGAAAAACAACAAATTAATCTAAATTTAAAGTAAGAAAATGGCAAACTAAGAAATACCTGAAGCAATTACATCTGTGTTTACCAAAGCAGCGAGAGCAGTAATCCACAAAGGTTGGTCGTTTGTTTCGTCAATGCCATGTGCTGTTTTTATTGTTGATATTGCTTTCTTTTTGTTGATACCCCAGAGTGATAATTGTCTGATGACAAAATATATAAAATATATAAACAATATTAACAACTAAATAAAGTCGGCATGTATATAACGTTTTTTCGCTTAACGCGTCCGAAATTGCGGTATAACTAATCAAGCGATACAATAACGCCTACTTAATTTACCTAGGGACACTAAACCTTTAAAACAAGGGAAGACAAAGCAATTATCTTCATTAGTGGAAATAAACAAAGCAGCGTTGTGGTTAGTCAAACCTTTGTCAAAAGTACTATAAATTTGAAAATATTTCATAGGCAAACAAATTTACCTAATATGAAAAAAAAAACAAAGCAATAATCTAAACTAACCTAAACAACCAATATACAACTGCTAAATATATATAATCCAACCATTTTAATATGTTAATCATTGATTTTTGAGATGAATTCAATCAATATTAGTGATTATCTAATTATAAACTAAAAACCCAAAAAAGCAACCTAAACTAAGAAGACAAACTAAGCAAGAAAACGAAACTACCCTAGCTTACACTAACCTACAAAAAAAAACTTGCCAAACCTAAAAAAACAATAAAAACCAAAACTAATCCTTGAAAATCAAACTTAAAAAACTAACCTGAACTAACCCAAAAAATTAACCTAATATAACCTAACAAAATATACCTTCCTATACTAACCTAAGCTCATCTAACCTAACATAACTAACAAAGGTTTTCAAACTATCGAACAATAATCTAACTAAAATCTAAACCCAAAAAAATCTATCATAACCAAAAATACTAATCAAAATACTAACCTAACATATATGATATAATCTAATAAACCAACCCAACTTCTCTGAAATTAACCTAACTCAACTTAAACTAACCAAGCCTAACTAACCCAATCTAAAAACGAAAGCAAACCCTAAACTAACTTATTAATCTGAAATAACCCAACCTAAAAACTAATCCAACTTAAACTAACCTTAAAAGCTAACCTCAAATGTTATAATAAAGTATTCTAAGCACCAAAATCCAATTAATCAACATGTATAGAAAATATAACCAATATAACTAAGCTTAATATAACCTGAGCTTAATACAACCTAACTAATAAATAAATATACCTAACCTTACAAAATATAAAAATGACATAATATTCACTCACCCATTATCACCACCAGAAACAAATGTATCCTCATTAACCAACTTCACCACATCAATACTCCCTGAATCACCATTGTAAATCAATTGAGACTCTTCAGGAATCTTCCAGATTCTCAATGATGTATCCCTCCCACCAGCAGTCACAGCCCTCTCTCTGGCAAGTGCATCAATCCCAATAACACCATCCAAATGACCATACAGAGTCTCCACATAGGACATCTCATCCAATGACCATACTTTCACAGACCTATCAGCACTAGCTGAGTACAAAGTATGTGTCCCTCTGCGGAAAACCAACCCATTGATAGCATTCTTGTGCCCTCTGAGTGTCTTCACATGCTTGAAATCCTCAGGATTCCAAATTTGAATAAAACTTGATGTATCTCCAACAGCAAGAAACAGCCCATCAAAGGAGATAGCAATTGACAATATAGCTGAACTGTGACCTTTTATCTCAGCACTATTTCTTTTTACAAAAGGCAATGAAGCAACTTTTGCCCACTTTTCCAATGACCACTTTACTAAACCACCATCCTTGCTTCCAGAATACAGAAACTTATCATCTGAAGAGATACAAACACATGTAACTGTGTTCTTGTGCTCTTTAGCTTTTAAAGTTTTTATTTCCCCAAAGGATTTATACTCATCAGCTACTGTAGATCGAAATCTGCCTGTTTGCTTCAAATGGTCATAGAATAAACGCTGTTGAATCTTCCGGTCATGATCATCTTGTTCCTCTTGTTCTATTTCTTCACGCTCACGTTTTTTACGTTCTAAAATTGTGTTTTTTAAATTAAATTCAAAAGTGAGGTTATAAACTTACCTTGTGCTTCAATTTCTTTCAAATAAACTTTAGCAAGACGCAGTTTCTTCTCCTGTGCGGTCTCGTTGTCATCCTCAGACTCATAAACATCTTGATTTTTAGTATTATTAAATTCTTCATCTTCACTACTAATAATATCATCATCTTTATTGGGTATGGTAAAACTTTTTGGTCTCTCGTTATCATTCGGTAATTTTCGCTTTCTACTCTGATTCTTTGAGTTTTTAAGATTCTTCTGATTATTTCCCTTATTCTTAATAAAGAAAGACATGATTATTTAGTATTTTAAATTAGTTATAAGTGTATTTCGTGGCAAAAAGATTTGAATTAAAAAAACACATGAGAAACATAAAAGTTTTAGGTTATGTTTACCATGCTTATCTACAATGTGTATCACGGGCTTTATTTTAAACCTAAATTAATTTATTTGGCATAATTAAACTAATAATAATACATAATTAATATTATAAATTATGTTTAAGCTGTATCAAACATTAAATATTAGTTTTGATTGACATATTCAAAGTTATATTTGTTTTAATTTTAAAAATTAACTACTAGCGACATCTATCGGTGAAAATTATAAGTAACCCCCTTAAAAATCGAACAATTACGAATAAAGCCGATCTTTGTACTTTCAAATTTTACTCATTAAATTACGTAATAATTACAGTGTATCCAAAGTAGGTTGTAAGTGAATAGTCTTAATGACTTTCTAGTGTGTTTAATTACGTAGTTTAACTACCTATAAAATGCTAGTTTGGATGAAAATGTTTTTATGGCCGTATTTCGCGCGAGTCGTGTATCGATTTTGTACCGTCGCCCCGTCGCTGCCATGACGACACAGATGTCGCTCGCAAACGTGTTTTTATGCACGTGCGGCGCGCGTGCGAGGCGAGAGCGATGTTTTTTGCGTGCTCCTCGGCGTGCGGCGCTCGCATGAAAAACTGGTCGCGTCCATTGTCCTGGACGAGGCGAAGCGCACAGCAAGCCAGTCGTCGAACGCGTAGTCGTGCGAGTTGGTTGTGAGACGTGAGCGACACGCTTGAACTTCCCCGAGGTCAGATCATCATCGTTGTCGCGCCAACACGAATTCAAAAAGTGGGTATTTTTTTGCGCGTTTATCCGATAGAGGGACCAACTTTTCGCCGGTACCACACACACCTGTCGTGCAGGTAGACATCTCAGTGCAGCAAGAGCGCCGCACTGAGAGTGATATACCCAACGATGGCGGCCACCAGCGTTGTCGTCCTAGATCGCGGTAATAACACAACATGCACGATAAATCTACACGGTAAGTGAATCTACTAATAACTTTCGAAAAGTTTTTCTTAGTTTACCAAAGCGTCATTGCGTAATTCCGAAAAAATGAGTAAAAAAACTCCGCCATAACCTCACATTTTTTGTTTATGATTTTCACAAAGCGATTTTTTATAGATTCATTTATGCTTTGTGTGTTTTTAGGTGCGACGGTTGTTTCGTGGAGAGTTAACAATCAAGAGCAGCTCTTTGTCAGGTATGTCATTTGTTTTTTACCGCTTATTTGGCTTTATTATGACAATATTTGCTTTACTTTCTCAGATATTTATTATATGCATTTGTTTCTTTTGTAATTGTTGCCCAGCGATAGAAACAAACGTTTTTTACTGAAACAAAAATTGTTTTATTAGTAACATACAATGTGTATTTAATTGCTCAGTAAGCAGGCTGTGTTCGACGGGAAGAAGGCGATCAGGGGCGGGATTCCCTTTGTGTTCCCGCAGTTTGGCGCATGGACATTTGGTCCGCAGCATGGATTCGCACGGCTGGTGCGCTGGCACATCGAGAAGGCGCCGGAGAGGATGCCCAGCGGTGACGTTGAGGCGGTGTTCTCGCTCATGGAGAGCGATTACACAAGGTCGATGTGGAATTATTGGTAAATCACTTTTATTACTATCATTTGCGTAGCGAAAAAATGAGAGGTTTACGCAATATGCGCGCTTAAATAGGTATTAAATGTTTTAGTGTTCATAAATTCTTGGGGTTTTTGTGTGACAGCTTTATGAATCAATATTATTCACTAGTTTTGGAAATTATTGGTATTAAGATAACTACGATTTTTTTAACTTATTAGATATTCTTAGATATTTTATATTTAATTAAATCAACTTATATACATTATTTATAGAATGTTTTTAAAAAGTTTTATAGATCCTAACTGTAACTTATAGATTTTAACAGTTTAACATTTGAAAAGGGTTTGTTTTGAGATTTATAATTTTATTTAGTTACGTTCGCTAACTCGGCAGGTTTAAACGTTTTTAAGGCAGTTTAGAAACCTTATCCCTATCGTTTTGGGGACTAAGGCGTAAGGAATACATGTGTAACCTTGAGATGATGTATAGACACGCGATGGGAATGTAATAGTGAGATGAGAGTGAAATGTAATATCGGGTACAGTAATTACACATGGTTTGTAAGTTTGTAGCCATTTATAAAATGACTTTTGTTGACTCACAGAGCAGACATAGACGTGTTTAACTTAAACTGCGTCTGATAAAATAAAATAGAGATCAACAAGAAAAGTCTTTGTTCTGCAAATAGCACAAACTTACTTTTTAAGGAGAGGTAAGGAGATGGACACATTGTATGTTAACGAATATGCCAATAAAGGTCTTATATATATGAGCATTTCCATTACTTTTCGACAACTTTATTTTGGGTCAATAATTTCCCAAGCATGAAACTTGCAGGCATTTTAGAACAAATTAATTGCTGATTTTTCCCGCAAAAATTAATTTTTTTCACCTATGTAGAAAAAAGTTGTGAATTTAATAAAAATTTGAAATTTACATTGTAGTGCACGCTTGCCGTG
>JAODGA020049917.1:0-11235 GCA_027574885.2 Drusilla canaliculata | reverse complement strand
TTGCCTCAACTCAAATTCGCTCAATTGGTAAATTATTAAATAGGGGTGTTCTATAATTTGAAGTGGTTTGCTCCGGTGTGTGGAAAAGCCGGAAAGCAATAAACCCGCATAGGTAAACACTGCGCTACGTGCTGGCGAGTGGATGAATTGACCACGTTTATGATTATGATCGCAAATCTGCGCCGCAGATGTGGGGTTTTGGCGCGACGACTCATTCACGCCGATCACGACCGTGCGGCGACAACACATCTGGATGCGTTCTGGACTTAATTATTCCTCTCGTTCGGTGTACGGCGGAGGTGTGCTCGTGCAGTGACGGTTTGCAGTTACAAGATGGTCAAGATGTGGCGCAAATGTGCCGCTTTCCCGACGCGACAATAAAGTCTATGCGCTTTATGGAATGATTGTATGCGGACGCAGGTTGTGAGGGTGCCGATGGCGCGCAGGTTTACGTGCGTTGTCGCCGTGGACCTGCCTGACTTGTCAACCCCATTCCCGACACACGTCCCCGAGGCGCGTATACCAACGCGACGCACCATCTGTCGTACAGATTTTTTCCTCGGCCCGCTTTTGTTTCCTACCTGACTCTGTGGGCCATGTGAGCGCGCACCATCACGCACCGGGGAGGGTGACATTGTCTGCTGTACACCCTCCTGGTCCTACGAATGCATTCACGGCAAATGGTGCGGTGGGTGCAAAATCAGTTTTGTGTGTAGATTGCTCTCGTTGATTTGGAAGCTAGACAGTTGAAAGGTCTATTTTTTAGTTAGTAAACATAGCAAGCATCCAAGCACATTTTAAAATGTTATTCCCAATAAAACCTAAACTGATCAAGTAATCCTAAACCAACCTAATACGACCTTCTTGGCTCTATTTATATTAACCTAAGCTATACTAGGTCAAGTTAACCTAAACAATTGTATTTGGTTAAAATTACAGGGATTTGTAATGGATTGTATAGTATGTAACCAAAATTACATTTAGTAGCTTAACCTAATTTACCTTGACTTAACGTAACCAAACTTAACCTAACTTAAGTTAGGTTAAACTTAAATTAACTTAAACTAATATAAATGAATCAATAACAATCAATAATCATCAATCATTAAAAAATCCACACGTGATTTCATCGTCGCTTCGTGGAAGAAAACAAAGTTAATGAATTTTACAGCTTGCTATCACATTGCTTGTACGTATGCATATGTGTGTGTGTTCGCGAAAAAAAAAAGAAATGCCATTGTAATTACATTAACAATCGGCGCTCGTCGCTGCCGAAGTAATTCGCGAACAAATATTATTACTCCTCTATTGCCCGCGCGCCGCGCAATAATTTTAAAATGTCACGTAGCAATTACAACCAATGTTCAAATTCAATATTTATTTTCTATTGTGCGGCCGGGTTATTTTGCTGTTGTTGTTGCCATTCGGCAACATCGTTGATGTTGACCAGATAGCGTAGGCCTGCGAACACCGGCCATCATTTGAATACAAGCGTGTGGACACAGGCGAAACACGCACATACACATTTTGATAAAAACATGAAAAGCTTCTGGCCGTTGTAATTTATTCTGTTTGCTCACTTATAATGCCCTGTGGTGCGTCCGCTGTTGTTTGATTAAAAGGTTCGCTCGTTCGGCGATTGTGCCGCGGCGCTGCGTAATGACTTCCAATAAATCTAATCGCTGCCATTGTCAATTATCTTGAGTCATCATCGCGTTTTCTTGTTTGTTGTGCGCCGTTTGGAAAATCGCATTTTCGGGCTATTAGCGGATTAGCAGATTTTTTTTCCCCGCTGATTACTTATTTCAATATTTGGTCAATGAGTACATGACTAATGATTTAGATAATTTGGATATTCTTATCTAAGATCAGGTTAGGGTAAGTTAGGTCAGGATAGGTTAGGTTAAGTTAGGTTAGGTTAGGATAGGTTAGGTTAGGTTAAGTTAAGTTAGGTTCGTTTAAGTTAAGTTAGGTTAGGTTAGTTTAGTTAACGTAGGGTAAGGTTAGTTAGTTTTGATTAGGCTGCTTCATGCTCCATTCATTGGTCAATCATTGTGATAATTTGTATAGGTATATACTTAGATTAGTTTGGGCTTTCATAACACACCTAGGTAAATTAGGTAAATTTAAGATGGAACAATAATGAATATGGTAAGAGTCGATAACAATGTAAAAAATTAATTTAAAAAATATAAGGTTAGATTGAGGTACCTAACTTGAATCTAACCTAACCCAGGTAAGGTTCGGCTGGAATCATTTCGGACCAATACCGGATAAATATCGTTGAGAGCAAACATATTTCAATTAATAAAATGCGCAAGCAGATGTTTGTAGAAATAAATTACGTGTAGGATTGCAGTTGGTTGGGAAAGGAGTAGAGAGTAGAGTGGACAATTGTGGAACGGGATGGACGCGCAAAAGGCAACACACACAATCAGGATCGAGGGGGACGCGCGCGACCGCCGCCGCACGCGCGTCAATTTGATATCGGCGGCTTCGGAAGATCCGAGATTTGGGGGCGGCGTGTCGTGTGTTGCGTGCGGCGCGAGCCGAGGTGCGCTCATCGCATACACACACGTGTGTGTGTATGTGTGTGGGTGTTGCGCTCTGCTGTGCCCTGTGCGTCGTGTGCGAGGTGGAAACGCAGCAGGCAAGCACACCGCCGCACGGCCGTGTGCGGCGGCAGTGGCGGCAGCGGTGGCGGTGGCTTCGGTGCGCACGCTCTTTCCTCCTTGGCCGAGCGTGTCGGTCGGGCCGTCGTATACGTAGGTGGGGAGGCACGAAGCAAGACCTCTATTTGGCCGCGCGCGCGGACCGAGAGGAGGTAGGGATGATGTTGTGCGGCTGGCTGGCGCACTTCGGATCGTCGTCGTGCTCACCTCCTCGTTGCCGACGTGCGCTCGAGAGTCGCTCGCACACCGTCGTCGAGTGAGCACCGCGCGAGCGCGATCATCACCAGGCATCGCGAGTATTACCGACAACCGTGTTCTGCCAACCCCCGCGCCGCGCGAAAGAGTGGTGCGTGTGTGGTGTTTGTTGTGTGCGCGCCCGCATCCCTAGTGGTGTGTTACCCGTCTCCGGTGCCAGTGGGCCATGGTGGCGCGCAGTGAGAGCATGTTCGGGTGCTACGATAGCTATTCGTACCGTCTTTGGAGTCTCGCCAATGTGTGGAACACCTGTCAATGTGAGTTTTTTTTCCAAGCAATTTCTTGTCCCACACACAGGTTCCATAAGTTTATCTCCGCAATTTCTACCTCAACAAACCTCTTGAAACCATAATCAAAGTTCCCAAAAACCCTAAAGACAATCCCAACATGATCACTTATAAAATAAACACTTAATCAATTCTTAAGAATTTGGGACTTAGGACATAATGGATTTAAATTTGTTGGGCCTGGGTTAAGTGATTGGGTCAACTGGAGTGCGCTCGCTGATCATTTTCAACATGACCGTATTTAATAATTACTAGCTCTGTTTCATATCAAAGAGTTGGGACCTTACAATTCATTCCAATTGTAATCATTCCAATTGTAAGTTGCGTGTTTGGCGTGTGTAGCCATTTATATAGTCGAGCCAATCCAGTTCGACGGCGTGGCATCAGCAGGTGGTTTCGTGCTTTTTACCTGCGCGGTTCGCGCTCACCTTGCGTTCAGCTTACCTGACCTCCAATTGGCTGGCGCAGGTGGAAAAGTAGGAGGCGCTTGCTCTGCCTACCTGTTTCCTCAACTCATACCTCTCTCCTTCCATACATACCGAGCCGAACATTGTTTAACTCTATGTGCGCACAATGTATATGCTTTTATGTTGCAAAATAATGGCTTGCTTTGATCTTATTTAAAAGTCGACACAGTGGAAATAACACCTCAACAATAACGCGCATTCACGTACTGGTCAAAGTCGACCTGTCGGCGCGCGCGCAAACACCTAATCTCTTAGTATTTATTTACATTAAAACTTGCGTGGCGGCGTGTGCATACGTGGCGTATTCTATCAATCGAAAGCGCCACGTTTTAATCACGACGCCTGTTGTAATAACAGGGATGACTCACACGACAATGAAGACCTTTTTAAAACAGTGTTGTGCTGTGAATATTGTGTCGTCGCGAATTTTGTGATGCGCTGAAATTTGGAGTATTTTAGTCGTAAATATGAGCCGTTTGTGAAATGGCAGCACCTCTTTTGCGCGTATAATTGCTAGAATTACACTCTAAAAGCGCGTCTCTCACGTTAGGAGCATCGCCAATTAAGCGTCGCTTTGTCGTTCGGACGAGATGGTTTTTAAAATGCTGCACGTACGTGTGCGGGACGCGCACAAAGGAAGTACCGTTATGATGTTAAATAAGCGGCAGACACTTTTAATAAAGCGCTTCGGGGACCGACGTCCGCCTCCCTCTCTCTCTCTTGCCTTTCATGGGCGTTTTAAAAGGTGCATTTTTAAATGCGACATGTGTGCAGGTCGTAGCACCAAATGCACTTTATGCAAATCGTGCCGATGATGATGATGAGATGTGGAGAGTAATATATCGATCTTTTTTGGTTCCCTGGTTGCAGTTCCATCCCTCACGCCGAACGGGCTGACCGTCAAAGAGGAGAGCGGCTCCCCGGAATATTTTATCAAGTGTCCACAATGCGCCAAGGGTTGCCAGACGTTCCAGCAGCTGAAGGAGCACATGGAGGCCGCGCATCCGGAGCTCTGCGCGGCGGAGAACGGCATCATCGGGGGCGGTGGCGTTGGTGGTGGCCCGACGGTTTCGCCGACGCCGAGCCTCAGCGGGCCGGGTGGGCCGTTCGCGTGCTCGCAATGCGCGAACGCCTCGTTCCCGACCAAGGATCAGTTGGAGAAGCACGAGCTGCTGCACTCGCCGAACGCACAAGTTGTAAGTACATTCTCAACTCCTCATTATTGAAGACCCGCGAGTCTCTTCCACAGTGCAGAAGGCAGATCAATTTACGGGGGGCGCGCGATGTCAATTGGTCAAATGTCGCCATTACATACGCGCGCGGAGCGTCTCTCGAGCGATGCGTTTTCTAATTGTGCGGCTGCTGCTGCTGCTGTGTGTGCACTCGAATTAATTGAAGCGGGTCATATATACGGGCCGGCGCAGGTCAATACAGTTGTTTGTTGCACGCTAATAAATACAATCAACTTGCGCGCTGCGTGTGTGCGCCGCACTGCCTTCGTCGCTTTGTCGCAAACGTGTTCGTTAAGTAAGAGAAAAAAATCTAACGTCCAGCAGCCACACATTATTACCAACTCGTAATTTATTTTAAAGTACATTTAATGACGTGTATGTGTTGCTCTGCGCGCACACACAAAAAAAAACGCGCGACATGTGGCGACGGTTAACTGGCGGGCGGCAGCGTGTGAAAGAGTTGTGTGTGCCTACGGGCGCTTACGTGGCAAACTTACTTAACACACTTGGAAGCCATATTTAAATGTTACAAAAAAACGCGATGCTTTTACGCGTGGTGATTCCAATTAACAGCCAACAGCTTAATTGATTCAACACTTGAGTGCGCCAATCTTGGAAAATTGTCACACAAAGATATTAAACAGATCAACAATCTTCAATGCAGCCATGCTTAGAAAGAATGATTTTAGTTTTTTTTTTCTTGTCTTTGCAAGTTAGCAACATTCTAAACCTTCTGGTAGAAGTGAAAGATTAATAAAGAATTAAAAATCTTGTCCTGAAAAGTTTGAGATGTAATGTTAACAAGGGATTGTTAAGTATTGTAGAGTTGAAATGTTCAATTTGATGATTTATTTTAGAGAATATGGTAACAAAATTTACGAACTTACCTGCCACGTGGTTGTTAGACGTTACTTTATGAAATTCTCGACTCTATCGGAAAAAGGGTTCGAGTTAGTACATAGAGCGCCCTCTATGAACTCAACTTGGAACTGCTCTTTGTACTTTTAAAATTTCGCGCTTTGATTGCTTCCAATTTCTAAACGCTGCTTAACTTTGTTAAAAATTATATCACAATATTAAAGATAATATGCTTGCGTTTGTGTTTAATTGTTCTACACTCATTTATTGTTCGAAGTGACGTCAAATAATCGGAAAAACCGAAGAGCAACCAAAATTTATACGCGATGTTATCTGATGCGTGTACAATAATAGCACGCAAAAGCCATTATTCTTGCGATTAATTAACGTATGTTCGGTTATCGAACTTATCACGACGCCGCAAAATATCAAATAATTTGCAATGAGTCACATTGTTTTCGGTCAACATATGGCTTGCGTTACAATGCGTGATTCAAGCGCACGTGCAAATTGTGCGGTAGGCTCCTCGATGAGCGTCGCATGTGTGTTCGCAAATTTACTTATCCAAACACCGTTCTTCCTTTAATTGCAGTCGTGCAAAATTTGCAACAAAACTTTCGCCAACGTCTACCGGCTGCAGCGACACATGATCAGTCACGACGAGAGCGTCCTGCTGCGCAAGTTCAAGTGCACCGAGTGCGATAAAGCGTTCAAATTTAAGCATCACTTGAAGGTAGGTCATCATGTTTGTAAATTCAATGCTTGGAGGTAACTTTTTGGTTGCGGTTGTTGCGCAGGAACACATACGAATACACAGCGGCGAGAAGCCCTTCGAGTGCGGCAACTGCGGCAAGCGGTTCTCGCACTCCGGCTCGTACTCTAGTCACATGACCTCCAAGAAGTGCTTGGTGATGAATTTGAAGTTGGGACGGACGCGCGGTCAGGCCGCCGGTGGAAATAGCGCGCTGCTGACGGAGAAGACGGGCACGCGTGGTCCTAAACGCGCCGCCGCCAATCCAAACAGCATCAACAACAACATCACGACGACCAATCACAACAGCTACTTGCCGATGCTGCCCAAGTACACGGACGCGGCGGCCGCCACCGCCGCGCTCTTCCAGAATCCGGCGATGCATCCGTTCTACATGGGGGCGCACGGTGCCCACATCAATCCGTATTCGTTACCAAATATTAGTCAAATTTTGGAGCAGATGCACTGCGTGCCGCCGAAGCCGTCTCCGAGCGGGGACGATGAAGAGCCACGCGATCTCATCAAAGAGGAGAAGTGCGACGAATTGGATGTGGAAAAGGATAATGATGTGGAGCTGAATGAGGACCAAGAGACGAGTGAGGACGCGGAAGCCACATGCAAGCAAAATGTGATTAATGGCGCCGCGGCGATGGGGGACTTTGAGGCGGTGAAGCGGATCCTCGAGACGGTCAACGCTAACGTTACCAAAGAGTTGCTACGTGTAAATATGCACAAATACTCGGATTCGAATTCCGCCTCTGATGATGCGCGATCGACGCATTCGCCGTCGGAACACGAGAGTGCCGAGGCGAGTGAGGCGAAGAGCGAGGGACTCGCTGCAAAATTGGAGGAGGTGCTCGCGACGAACGCCTCCGCAAAAGCGGAGAGTGAATCGCTTAATGGTGCCATAAGCGGCAACGAGGAGGAAGGCGAGCGTCGGGAGCGCAACGTCGAGTACGAGATGGACGGTGAATCCATTGCCACCACCGATGCGCAGGTCACGGAAGACGGCCGTAAAGTCCGGGTCCGATCGCTGATCTCCGACGAACAACTCAAGGTTCTCAAGGATAACTATGCGCTTAATCCACGTCCGAAGCGCGAGGAGTTGTCCAAAATTGCCGACCAAATCGGCTTTCCCGTACGAGTGGTCCAAGTATGGTTTCAGAATACACGCGCGCGGGATCGACGGGAAGGTCGTCTCATCAACGTGCCATACAATGCGCCGACTCTCCTGCCGCCATCCACGATGGGTTTTCTAAAAACTTACCCCAGAATGGACGACCAACCTTTGGATCTCTCGTTCAAGAAGGAGGCGTCACGCGAATCATCGCCGGCGAACTCCCCGCCGCGCCCAGCGTCCAGTCATCATTCCGCCGATTCCGGAGAGGAACTCGTCGTCAATCTCAGCCACAAATCGTCTCGCAGTCCCACACCCTTCCAGCATGTGCCATACCATCAGGGATCCAACTCGTCCATGGACGCGCCGCATCGGTCACCATCGCCCATGGACTTGCACAGCAGCCGTCTAGCGCAAATACTCGCACAACCGCATAAACTGGGTCTTGCGATGGTGCCCATGGAACGGCTGATGCAATTCGGCCCGCCCGATCTGCCTAGTCTGCAGCAGATGATGAGCAGTCGCATGTCGAACATCAGTCCCAACTCCGACAAGCGCTCTTCGTGCTGGGGCGAGAACGGCGACCTCAACGTCGACGACGACGATTCCAATTGCAAGCGCGCGAAGATGTCCTCCCACCACTTGCTGATGAAGAGTATGGGCAGTCCCAGCACGCAAGATGGCGACGCGGAGGGGCAGTTCGCGTGCGATCAGTGTGATAAGTCGTTTGCCAAGCAGAGCTCATTGGCGCGTCACAAATACGAACATTCAGGTTGGTAGCATTTTTTTTTAACTTTACAAAGTAGAACATTTACCCTATGAATAAGTTTCTAACTGATTTTCAATTTTAGGACAAAGACCGCACAAATGTGACGAATGTCCAAAAGCGTTCAAACACAAGCATCACCTCACCGAACACAAGCGTTTGCACAGCGGCGAGAAGCCGTTTCAGTGCTCCAAGTGCCTGAAACGCTTCTCGCACTCCGGCTCCTACAGCCAACACATGAACCACCGCTACTCCTATTGCAAACCATACAGAGAATAAATTGCGCCGTACGCAAATTGGCGATTTACGCAAGTAAGAACACAATACTTATTCTAAAAGGGTTTTGTGCATCGCACAGAAAATCTCAATGTAGATCTTTTTCTTTCGCGCCTACTTGTAATTGTTTCCTCACTCAAAAGCACCGTTTGCAACGAGATAACGAGATTGATTGAATATTTACTTAGCATAATTGTGTTTATCGGCCGGTACCTGTTAAATACTCATACACACTAAAAATGTAGCAGTCGGCGCACTTGTCGCGAATCCAACTGTCTTCCACGTGATACAAGGGACATTTTTACTATGTTACGGCACCAGAATTTCGAAGCGGAACCAGGGATTCGAAACGAAAAAAAACGGGCACCACGTAGCAATCTATTCGATACTATTTCTAAGTCATGCTTGGTGCAATCAACAACTGAATAATGCAATAACGCACGAACAAATGCAATCGTATTTTCCGTATGTTTTCGTATCGCCGGAAATCCGTGGGAAATACTAGCGAAGAGAATGTGATTTTATGATTGGCATTATTGCATTAAACGAGCCAAAAAAAAAACAATGCAGAGAACAACATTAGGGATTTAATTGAATTTATTTACGATAACTAAGTTTGTAGATATGTATGATAAAAAATATAAATATATTATATATATAGATGCTATATAAGTGCCATACCAATGAATTTATTATAGACGTAACATGACAAACTGAACAAAACTATTTCGTAACGTTAGTGAGCTTTTTCGAGTTGATTTGGCACAATGTTTGAACTCTTTCAAAAAAGGAAAACGCATCTAGCGTTTCTTTTGGTTTCGAATACATCGATCTTAGTCTTTAGCCGCATGCCTTCATTAATTTGAGGCGTAAACATGAAACGAAATGAGTACAATAAATATAATTTTACCGTAAATCAAGTAGTAAAACACGTTCCACAGGGGGGACGTTTTCATGACAATACCTAGTGCTGATATAATAGATGTCACAACAAAGCATAAAACGTGTAACAAATACAATGAACATATGGTGCAAGTCGTGTTTATTTACCGATTACGAGAGATTTTGCGAAAAAACGAAGATGATGACGAGAGTAATGATAAATTTTATAAGCATTTAATTGACCTAAGAATTACAGTTTTACCAAAAACAAAACAACGTAACTAACCCAAATAAATAACGAAGAAAAAACGGTGATTGTGTTACCCCATCGAATTGAAAATATTTTATAATACTTTAAAACCAAAAATGGCGTAATGTGAGATGCACGGCACATTACTAGTTACAATAACTATGATTAATTATGAGAATATATATTATTCTATTAAGATAACTTAAAAAGATATTGTGTAAAGAAAACAAATGAGATATGAATGAATCATTCCAATTAAAAAGAGAAAACATGGCGTAAGAAAGGAATATATGAAAAAGAAATTGTACCTAAATAATATATATATGAATATTTCCATGGTGTGTGAGGTAATAGTCGTTAAGGATTTGTTGACAATAACAAGAAGAAAAACGTAGCCATTTGATATGAAACTATTTACTTACATAAGTACTGCTATAGTTATTGCAAATATATATAAAATATAATAGCATTTAATTAAAGAAACCATTAAAAAAAACGATGTGAATCTCATGTGAATCAATTCGAAGACACACTTAAGAAGAACATTTGCAAGAAATTAAAACTATTATTATATAAAAATATATATATTATAAATTTTATTATGAAAATGATTACTGTAAGTTCTATAAATCTCTGTGTATAGGTAGGTTCGTTGGTGGGCGAGAAAATGGGAATGTAAATATTTATATAAAGATTACCGACGATATTAATGAGTTACAAACTTCGTATTCCGCAGAATTAAAGAAGCACGCGATTCTCTGTTCGAAACTTGCGCAAGTTTTACGTCGAATGTCCAACTGTCGAATGAAAATCGTTAATCTTAGTCCATGTCTAAAAGTAAAGTATATAATGATTTCATATTATTTTTTTATACTTCTATAAATATTATAAGAGCGGAGAAATTTAATTATAGAGCTATTTGAATTGTGCCAATATTAAGTGCATTAACTTTTATTGTTGTTGTATGAATGGTAGATGTATTTGTTTTATTTTAGGTTTTTAATTATGTTCATTGTCTCTAAAAAGTGTTATTTTCTATTTTTTCACAACTGGCTAGTCCTACCAAAGAGATCTTGTAATTAGATTCACAGCCAACTTGGAGTTTGTGTATAGTTTTTAATTTTTTTTTGCCTTGGAAAATTTTATGGAAACTTTGGAAAAATCTATTGCACAACATTATTTGTACGTATTTTTGTTATCTTTGTTTAAGCATTACTTTGTGAACCATTGTATAAATTGAAGAAAAACAGATTATAAAGGAAATATGTCATTCGTAAGGATGTTACTTGTACATTCTCTATAATAATAATAATTGATTATATAAATAAGACGTTGAAAATGTATTTTACTCAATGCGACATGAATAATACATAAATAAAATTTAACTGTCTTGTGTTAATTTTTTACATTGCCAAATTGTTT
>JAODGA020049885.1:0-10748 GCA_027574885.2 Drusilla canaliculata | reverse complement strand
CTAATAGCGCCGTGACGCTTCACTGTTTGCGCATCTGCGTAAACAATCCTCGTAAAAACCTTATATGCACTTAGCAAGTAACGAGACTGGTCGGGCAGGTGAAAGTTACAAAAACCCCTTACACTAGTTAATCTGGTAATACAAGGGTACGGTTAATTATTATTATTATTATATCATGAGTTTTTTTAAATTAATGTTCAAAAATTCTTGATTCATTTCTTTTATGTATGATAAAATTTACATTATATTCACAGCTAAGCGATCTACTTATGTATATACATTATCTCGGAACAATATATACCAACGTTTGAAAAGTTTAAATCAAAATATCTTAAAATTAAATGGACCAAAATGAAATCTAACCTTAATACTCAATTGCCATCCAAAATTATATGAGTCTAAACTGAATATTTTCCAAATTTCGTAAACATGTATTATACTACTATGATTTGTACAGGATTTATTAATACATAATTTGATGGTCAGTTGGTAACGAATTTTGTGCCACACAAGCGCAATAATTGGCAAATCATGGCCGTTGAACAAATAAAAAAAAAACAAATAAATTGTGCAGACCGAGCATATTGTCATTGCGATTGCATTCTGTTTTATTCATTGCCTTGATTAATTCATGAATGGCAACTGTTGGGTGGCTTATTACATCTATTGGGTGGTCTTGGGATGCTTCTGCATTCATAATTAACAATTAATTTATACACATTTTATAAGAGCAACAAAGAAATACTAACATGTGCATTTTCTACAAATGATAGTATTAATCTACGCACAACAAAATTGTTTAATTGTACACCACCAAAAATTAAAAGTATTTCCGCCCGGGCTCGAACCAGGACCTTGTGCGTGTAAAGCTGTGAAGCACACGTGATAAACGCTACATCAAATACGTGCTTGTAGCCCCATCTGTGGACATATATTACAGTATTGTACGAAATATCAAATTCGTTGACTCAAAACTTATTACAATTAATTCATATTTTAAAAGCTAGATTTTAGATTTTATACATATTTAATTAGTTTACATTTCAGTGTTTTATTTTGACGCAAATAAATGTTTGGAAATAAATCACATAAGAATTAACCTCAAAACCTCACACCCAAAAACAAGCGACGAATCATAAGAATTAAATTTGAAGAGTAAAAATGTTTCATATTAGAAGAACTTGCATCCAATTGACAACCATATATAAACTATCAACGTTCAATTATTCTTTTTTTAATAAATATAATAATGTTCAAAAACTTCCAGCCAGAATACTGTATAATTCGTTATGCTCTGAAAAGTTGAGATTGTACTGCACTAATGATAATTCCCCAGATGTCTTAACACTAAGTAAGTAATAATTGACAATATGTATCACATTTTAACATCAATTATCGTATTTCACTACAATGATAGCTGAAGAACAAATGAAGGAAATAACACATGACAATGAAGAACTCATTTATAAGTTAAAAGTTCTTCTCTTGGAAACAGAAGTGATGAGACAAGAAGGAAAAGCTGTTCCTTCACAAGCAACAATGAAAATGGAACACTGGAAGGAGCTGCTTGAACGAGAATCACGTTCTGGGCGGCGAAAGTACCTAGAGTTTTTATTCAAAATTGAAAAGAAAAAGGAAAATCAAATTCTAAAGAAAGAACAGAAAAGAGTTGGAAGATCACAGAGGGAGCCTTTAGCTGTGGATGGACCATTTCGTTATGATTTGGGGCATAATAACATGTTCCTAAGATTTTATGATAGCACTATTAATCATTTGTACAACAGCTACTTAATAAGAGCAATGCAATTCAGTCAGAAGATTGTGATTGATTGTGGTTACCATGAGCACATGACAAAAAGGGAGAATATTAATTGTGCTAAGCAATTAATGTTAGTTTTTGCTGATAATAGAATGCATAAAGGTAAGTCTTTCAATGTAGAAATTAAGTGCATAATAAATGTTATTTACATACACACACACACACACACACACACACACACACAATTCACATGCAGTTCTATGGCAATTTTTTCTATTTACACCAACAATATAGAAATAACAAATTCCCACTGAGCAACAATATTGTTTTTGGGTCAAATTTGAATAAAAGTAGATATGTATTTATTTCTGTCTCTAAAGATTTATGTAGTATTTATTGATTTTATGTTATATTTTAGATCCATTTGATGTTCATTTCTGTAATCTACAGAAAAACTCTATCCTTGAGGACTATTTACATAGATTTATTCCAACTATGTATGATGCAGAATTTCCATTGAATGTTTATGAAACAAGTTATTTGGACCATTTCCCTAAAGAGAAAATAGTATATTTGACACCCCACTGTCGTGAGGAACTTGCAGAGTTTGATCATGATGCAGTCTACATAATTGGTGCTATTGTGGATAAAATCAACAATGAGCCAGTATCCATGGCGAAAGCAAAGCGCGAAGGACTAAAAATGGCTAAGTTTCCTCTAGATAAGTATCTCATGTGGGGTTCTGGCAGCGGCAAGTCATTAACTATCAATCAGGTGTTATCAATTATGCTGGACCTACGCATGAATGGCGATTGGAATCATGCTTTGCGACATGTCCCTAAACGTAAACTTGTTCAATATGATGAAGAAACTGCGGAACAGGTAGCAAAACCATGGCGCACAAGAGACAGTTCACAGAAGGTATATTCAGAGAAGCCCTGGCATGTAGTTCAGCAGGAATCTACTGACAAACAATATCAAAGGAAAAGTTCTAGTTGGCGTCCAAAAAATGCTAATGATACCTCAAACAAGGAACGCTTAGTACATCTAAAAAGTATACTGAATGAATAATAAAAACGTGTTTATTTTTAAAGCATTTCAATTACGATATTTACATATTTAAATTAGCTTAAAGAATTCCAATAAGTTTATATTATAGCAATGATGCACAGATAGCAGTATTAACGTATATTAGATCCCAAACAAATTCGTTTTGATAGTTTCACTGAGTTGTCTTGTGCATCCATTGGCCTAGTTTGCTAAACAAAACTTTTAGTCCATCTAAGCCATGAGAGAAAATCTTCCATTGTTCCTCATACATTTCATAAGCTCTGCGCTTGTCCACAGTATTCATCGCGCTGTATCCAATGGAATTAAGGGCCATTGCTTTCAGAAACTCTGGACCGTCATTGACATGACTAAATGCCATGTATGCCTCGAAAAAATCGTAACTCAGTCCCGTGTTACCAAAGGCCAGAGGGTCATCATTGCATATAACCAGGGGAATCCCGTACATGGCATAAAGAACGGCGGGATGCGCGCGCAGGTCACTAACGTAGCGCATCACTTGATTTGATACGGGCGCTACTTCAATTGCAATACGACGCTCCTTCACCATTTGCATCCAGTCGGGATGCTTGCCAAGCGACAGGCCATGCCCGATCCGCGATGCGCCCAACATGATCGCATCCAGCAGGTTCTCATCGGCCGCTGTGCCCAACCAAGAAGTTTCTCCAGCGTGGAAATAGAATTTAATATCCTGATGCACATGCTGCAACGCCTCCCTGTGGTCGCGCAGAATACCGCCGGCATCTTCATGGCCTACCATATCAAACCCAATGACAAGATGGGGAAACTTACGATGTGCTTCTCGCAACAATTTCAACGTGTCTTGAAAGTCATCGTCGGAAATATTACGGTAGGGCGCGTAGATGTATTTGGCACCAACGAACGACGCATTGTTTGCTTTGGTAAACGCGCTTATCGTGTCGGACATAATCTGCAACGATTGCATCACATCGTGTCTGGTGCCGTCCAATTCGTATAATTCCATAAATGTGCCGCGGAATTCAGCGTACATGATGTGATCGTCGACAAGTTCTTGCAACGCTTGCGTGAGGAACATTTCAAACGCCGGTCGATAGGTAATCATGTCAAATAGTACGGTAAAGATGCTGCTGAGTTTGGTCCAACGCTGGGCCTTAGTCTGGAATTTGCCATTGCGATCTTTCTGAATTGTAAGTTGCTGCAATAACCAGGCGTCAAAGTCCGGATTGGATTTACGCCTCGCAGCAACACTTTCACACACGCCATATTCCTCGATGCACTTCTCCACTGCTCTTGCATTCATAAACTGTAACTTTATCGTTGTGGCGTTCCACTGATACACGTAGAGATGCTCCATGTATGACAATTTTTTCACTATAAATTCAGCACTGGTGGCAGCAAGAATATGCGTATGCAGCGAAGCACCTTTCGGCATACCTCTAAGAAAGGTGAACAATGGAGATTTGGTAATGTTCTCGCGTACGCTGAGAAAGTCCTGGGCGGGTAGAAACTTTTCTTCGTCGAAGTCGTGATACTCTTGCGTTTTAAGCTTCTTAAACGTAGTCGCCATCGTCTCATCTTCCTTAGTGAGTGATTTTGTGCCCGCCATTGATAACGCTTTACCGTGTTTGAGAATCTGACTGCGTGTAGCTTCGTATTTAGCTGCACTCGCCACTACTACCAACATTGCCAAGAGAGTGAGAAACTCACGTGAATCCCACATTTTTTACTACGTCACCGAGAAACAGGTATTCAAGCAGCAGCGTGTGTTTCTTCGCCGCGTTCGTGCAGCATCGGCATGCGAACGAGAACTGATCGTGGAATGTTTGTATGGGAATAAATATGTAACCTCATTAGCATGCGCTCACCACTGAACCACAACCTAGCGATAACCTTTAGCTTGTGATAATTCCTATGACAAAGGTTTTATGTAAATATAAACACTATTAATTTTTTCTTATCAGTGGACGGGATGATACTTTAATCAGTAAATTCCACATTCTATGTGGTGATTACTAGCTACATGTATTTGTCAATGGACAGAAAATACAATGTAATTCAAAGGTTAAATTTCACAAAATTACAATTATTTAATCATCCTATAATACATTTAATTCCTTCTTCTACGGACTCTCGATATTCTCCAGGCATTCGGTTCTTCGTATTTGTTATACAGAGGTTCCAAACGTTGATTCTTCTTAAACTTGCTGAGTTTGGTTGGATCAGAAAACTTGAAGAAAGCTGGAGCATACTCAACCAACCATTTTGGATCAATTGCAGTTACCTCTCGCATATATTCCTTAGTTGTTTGCACCAATTCGTGATATATGACCCTACAAAATGAAAAAGTATGTTAGTTAAATTTGCATATATATAGTGATAGTGATAGAGTATATGTCTGTGCAGTTTGAACTTTGATTTTGAAGTATTAACACGTTCCGTGCCACGGCAAATTATTGAATTTCTATTTAGGTCTATACACGCTAAATACATAATATGAGGATGACCCGAACGGAAAGTGTAACGGGGGTCGTATGCGCCCCACATGGCACGGAACGTGTTAATGACATGCAAACACATCCCAACATTCTACTATTGATAAATTATACCTTTGCACAGATCGCAATTTTGATATTTTTGGAAATTTGTAATATACAAAAAATAGAAAACTCTTAAGGGAACAACATTGCAATAAGATGGAAGGCCCTATCTCTGATCTCTGACCTTTTATAAGACAATTACTAATTACTCCTGCCACCACAGAATCTCCCTTGAAATATTTTACAAATTTTCAAGATAGCAACAACATGTTAAGTTGGGAAATTAGATAATTTTTGCATATTTTTCTTTTTTCTTCCATAAGTCCTATGGCCGTAAAAAGCGAACAAACATCCAAACATTTTTAACTTTTTATATATATATATATATGATTACAGTACTTTGCGCAACGAGCCAGGTAATTGTTTATGCGAGCGAAGTGTGTTTGGAATACGAGTAAAGCGAATATTACTAAACCCGGAGTGAAGCATAAATCTTTATCTGACAGAGTTGTGTACAAAGCTTTTTCGCTTAACTTGCCCAAAAGATCACTTGACATAGGGCAATTTTAAGACCTGCACATAATAATTGTCAATTTTAGAGTTAGAGCAGACTCGCCATAAATAAACATAGTTTAGTCGTAGCAGGCTGTTGGGTATTGTTTCTGTATTGCTTATGTCCTTTGAAGAAATTGCACTCTCATTCCCTCATTTGTTTACTGTGACAGAATTCCAGTAAAATTCGTGAAGATTCAACCAACCACAACGCTGCAATTTTGATCTTCAGTAGTTAGGATAATAGTATATTACGTAACGAGCTTGATAAGTAATGTTTATGGCATAAAAAAGAAGTGGCCACATAAAGCAGGAGGCCGAGTTGTGGATAACTTCTGAGTCAGATAATTTAACAGATTCTACCGAGTCCAATCGAGTCCTCACGGGTTTACGGGTTTTCAGTCGGTCGAGACATTTGTTGTATATCCTAAACGTGTTAATCTACCTGACAATGAAATGCAGTCAATAATAATACTTACCATTCAGGCTGGCGATTAAAAAGCGCACTAGAAGGATGAATATAAACCACTTGACTGTCCACCAAAGTGCGGTAACCTTCCTGTGGGTCCTTCTTTGCTGCATTGCGGAAGAAACCTGAGCAAACTGCTTTTTGCACTCGTACCGTATTCTTCTCGGCGGACACCACGTCCAACTTGTGCCGGTCCATAATTCCAAGCAGCTGTTTGCGCACATCTTGTGCCCGTTTCAACGTACGAATTTGTACAAAGTTTTCGTAACACCATGCATTTGAAAACTTGTTATTCTTCCAACTATTATACACCGCGAGCAGAGTGAGATGATCTCCCTCAGGCTGATTGAATTTGGCCTTCTTTTGATCAGCGATCGCTTGCTTATCTTTGGGCCGATAGAAAACATTCTGCACGGAGAGCATGCTGACAATAGTAAGAATTTCATCAGAGCATTGCAATGCAACTGACATGATGAGCATCTTTGAAAGATTGGGTTCCAATGGAAACTCTGCCATCTGTAATAACAATAAACGTTAGTAAATTGATATGTGAATAGTTTTCTTTTGTTATCTTACCCTTCTGCCTAATCTTGTAAGCAATCCTTCATCATCTAGAGCTGAAAGAGAGTGTAAATTTTCCAGAGCCATTATGAGTGACTCAACTGGTGGTGCATCCATGAAATCAAAGTGCAGCAGATCATTAATGCCCATTGTCTTCAGTTGTAGAACAGTTGAAGCCAAATTTGTACGTTGAATCTCCGGTACTGGTGTAGGTAACATTTCATCTCTGTACGCGCGTTCGGTATAAAGACGATAACACTTTCCAGGGCCTGTACGTCCAGCTCGTCCACATCTTTGTTTTGCTTGTGCCTATGAAAAAACAAACGTCATTCACAAATATAAAAGAAAGTGGTGTTTATAACAACATATATAGCTCAAGAATGGCTGGACATATTTTTATAATTCTTTCTTTGTTTGCTTTAACAGATAGAGCAATTTCTATGATTATTGTGTGTTTTTTAAAATGATCTCCAATTAAAATAGGATACTTGATGTAAAAATATGTCCCGGCGGTATAAAGTTTGACGAAACGGCTAGTAATTAATACAAATTTGATACAAACCTGCGAAATTGGAGTCACAACCAACGAATCCATTCCAGTTTTTGAATTGTAGACCTTCTGTTTCACAAAACCAGGATCGACAACATAGAAAATACCATCAATAGTCAACGAAGTTTCAGCAATGTTCGTAGCAATAACAACTTTTCTGCTACCCGGCGGTGCCGGCTCAAAAATCCTTGTCTGCATCTCAGACGGAAGCGCAGAATAGACAGGTAAAATGATCAATTCGGGTACATCCGGCCCCAGCGATTTCATCCGCTCGTATAGTATCTCACATGCTGTATCAATCTCCTCCTGGCCAGTAAGGAACAGCAGTACATCTCCAGGTGGCTCCCGTAGATGTATCTGCATCACCGTAATCAAACTAGCATCTAAATAATCCGTTTCTGGTTCCTTGGTATACAAAACTTCGACGGGAAAGGTTCTGCCTGGTATGGTAAATATAGGCGCTTCAAAGAAGTACTGCGAAAATTTAACCGCATCTAACGTAGCCGAAGTAACAATCAACTTTAATTCTGGTCGTTTAGTCACCGCCTGCTTAAGTAAACCGAACAGTACATCTGTGTGAATGGTGCGCTCATGCGCCTCGTCCAACATGATTACCGAGTAACTCTTGAGATCCAAGTCCATTAAACATTCGCGCAGCAACATGCCGTCTGTCATGTATTTGATCAGCGTTTCCGATGACGTGCAGTCTTCGAAACGAATTGTGTAGCCCACCTCTTGTCCTAGACGACAGCCAAACTCTTCAGCAACGCGTTTCGCAACAGACATAGCAGCGACCCTTCTGGGTTGCGTGCAACCAATCTTCCCACGCGACGTTAAACCAGCCTCAGCTAGATATTGCGTTATTTGAGTCGTTTTTCCCGAACCAGTCTCACCAATAACGATGAGTATTTGATTATCCGTCACGGCTTTGATCAGCTCATCGCGTAGTTTGTAAATGGGCAAAGATTGCCTCTGCTCGATAATGGTCAGATTAGTTTTCTTACCGAACGACGACTTTTTGCCACCAATTACATGCTTCTTCCATTCGGGTAAATCCTGAGATTGTAGGCCAATGCCTCGAATGTTTGCTGAAGTAGCCTTACTCTCATCTTCCGGTAACGGATCAATCCAATTTTTGCCTTTGCCCGTGGTTTGCGAATCAACTTCAGCTTCTCGCTGTAGCATTTTCTGCTCACGGCGCTCCTTCGCTAGAGCAGATTGCATCATAGCCGCTTGCGCCAGACTGCCATCAGGATTCTTCACGATCCTAACTGGGCTCAGGTCATGCGTAGCGCGACCATGTCCACTCAAAAATGGCGGCTCTTCCTCAACCAATTCAATTTCAATATCCGCTTCACCGCCATCCTCATCTTTCGGCAAAAGACCGGTCTCGTCATCAAAGTCTGGCAGTTCACTCTTGTCAATACAACCAGATGAAATCATCTGTTTGATCTCCCATCGTTCCGGACTGGAAATACGCGTAACCCGCTTCCGCGAGTCTTCTTCGGACTCATCATTATTTACAGGCAATCGTAGAACGGATGTACTGTTGTACATTGGTCTATCCGGATTACGATCTTGATCTTCACGTTGCCTGCTAGCGTGAGATGACGGATTCAGATCCCGGCCACTATTCTGATCAACATCTTTCATCGATAAAGATACTTTTTGTCCAGTAACAGAAAGTACCTTAATTTTGACACGATTACCACGACTTACAACTTCGGACACATTGGTAACGCGTCCTTCGGCACGTAATTGCGAAATGTGAACTAGTCCCTCCCATCGTTTTCGAAGACCTTCCATTTGTACGAAGCAACCAAACGGCACAATATTTGCCACTTTACCGCTGTAGATTTTACCTGGCACTGGATCATCATCTAAGTCCCGATCGCGTTCCTCGCTCCTGTTACGTTCGCCTCTTTTATTATGTGCTCGCTCATGATCGCTTCTATGACCTTCCCGATCGCTTCTATGACCTTCCCGATCGCGGCGATGATTTCTGTCCCGAGAACGGGAACGTGAATGATCTGCATGCCTTTCACGCCCACGTGATTTATTCCTGTTCCTGCTCCTACCAGAATCTCTGTCCCTATGCCTTGACACTGATCTTCTTGAATGTTTATCTCTTTGATGTCGGTCTCTACTTCTGCTCCTACTTCTCTCCCTCCTGTCCCTATGTCTTCTCTCTTTACCTGGACTTTTTGAATGAGACCTACCCTTTTTAATTGGTTTACTATCAGGTGCATCTGCCTCAAATTGAGCCATTAAATCAGCCACAACATCATCATCTTTTGTCTTCGCTGTACTTTCCCCACCAACACAGTCATCATCTTCAAAACCAGACTTTTGAGGTTCATTTGGAATGGCAAGACCAGGAAACTTTTGAGTCAACATATCCTGTTTAGAATAGGACTTTCCAATAGTATTCAAAGCCCCAGGTTTTGAAAGAGCAGGTTTCATGTGCTGAATAATACGTAACAGGTTGGATATAAATGAATCTGAAAATTCTGCCCCATTTTCAAGTAATACGCTTTTAAACGCATCTTGATTTGGATTCCTTTCCGCCAGATGTATGATAAACTCAGCTGCAACACAGATTTAGTCAGATATATTTGTTACTACAAGTAATATATCATACACTTACCTAGATCTTTGTCGTTCATCCCCAAGTGATTTTCGAGTTCTGTGCATATCTTCGACACCAAAGATAGATGTTCTAACTTTTGAACTTCATCCATTTTATCCGAAT
Source organism: Drusilla canaliculata (assembly GCA_027574885.2). Taxonomy (NCBI): domain Eukaryota; kingdom Metazoa; phylum Arthropoda; class Insecta; order Coleoptera; family Staphylinidae; genus Drusilla; species Drusilla canaliculata. The sequence continues at coordinate 518 of JAODGA020049885.1, read as the reverse complement.
TATGTTGAATCGTTTTGTATGTAAAAAAATCATAAACAAACCTCTAATAACGTTCACGTAGCACTTTTGTTGGTTATGTATTTATCTCATATAGGCTGCGTTCCGAAATGCGCTTCAAGCGCTTGAAGGCTTGAAGCGCGTAGGATTGCGTTCCGAAATAGCCAATGCGCGCTTTGAAAGCGCTTTGGATTTCCAAGATTGTACTAGTCGTGCTGAATATTTTCCGTAGCTCTCAGCGCATCGACTGCGTTGACTGCTTCTTCTTCGACTTGAAGCAGTTGATGCGTTTGATGCAGTCTATGCGTTTAAAGCGCATTTCGGAACACAAGCGCGCATAGTAAAAACGGCGCAAAAGATATAAATTTCTTTTTTTTTTCATTGAAAAGAGTAACATATTATTTACTTGATTTTTTAAATAAATAAAATATGAAAATTGCAGCAACAAGTTAAATTATAAGTATATTTAATTGTTTCCGCCGATACTAGTTGATAATACGTGTTTGTTCCTATCAATTTGT
>JAODGA020049830.1:0-10992 GCA_027574885.2 Drusilla canaliculata | reverse complement strand
GTCGGGAATTAAAAATATGAAAACAATACAGGAACATTTTCCGGTCTACCAACTTTGAGTATGAATAACTCAGATACTAGTTCTATCTAAGAGCTCAAATTCCTTGAAAGTTTCAAACAAAGTTACTAGTAGGTTCTTGAGATATCCCAATCCAACCTAACTTAAACACCGTACATCATACGCTACTAAATTTTTTTAGTCAGCTTTAAGTGTAATATTTCAGAAACTATTTCTTGCAAAGGATTCAAATTTTTAAGAGATGTGTGTTAACTATCTGAGAACATATTCTGAAAGTTTCAAAGTTATAGCTAGGTTTTTGAGATATCCTAAATTAACCTATGCTAAACGTAAAATTTATGCCTTACGTGAAATATGGAAAAGTTGAAAATCACTCTTAAAGTTTGTATGTGTGAGCAAAATTTTAATAGTCTATAGCACAGAGAGGAATTGAGATATTTTAAGTCTGATTTTATTCTGCAATACTAATAATAGGGTGTTTTGGGGGGCGCTCATAAACGAGCCGCGCCTGATTATAACTAAGAGTATGATAAAGAGTTTTACTAAAATGCTATTATCGTAACATTTGTCGATTTACAATTTCTTACCAACCTCAATTAAATCAATTTAAATGTATAAAAATTATAGTTCTACTTTAAATTTTAAATTTAATTACTGTTGTTGATAAACTTAATCTGTTTTCAACTCAAGTGCAAATAACTTAACTTGAACTTACAATAGACAGAAATAGTTAATTAAATCGAAATCAAAAATAATTTCAGCTAACAATGAAATGATTGTACATTTTGTTAAAGGTATCTTATGTTTTCATTCCTTTTGGTATATTTATAACGCCTTTGTGCTAAAATGTACACAGAACAGTTGATTGCAAGCGATAATGTTTCATTTTATTTCGGTGCACAGCGATGAAATTTTAGCATTTCGCAGTTGTGCGTGTAATGAAGGCGTTGAGGTAATCGGCGTCGATTAGCACGCTGTTTTGTCGATGCGCAAAAAGGCATTATTGCCGAGACGGGCCGGAATCAGATAAACACCAGCAAATCCGATAAATGACGCCAGATAATTTCCAACTTGCTTTCTTTCTGCTGCATTTGCGCTCGTTGCGCTTCTGGCGGAGGCGCCGCGCGCCGTTTGCAGCATTGGCGGCGGCAATCGCCGCGACGGCGGCGTCATTCACCATTCGCGCGCACCCCACAACGCACACATCTCACAGGACGCGCAGACGGCGGCGGCGGCGACGATTCGCGCGTTTTGGCGTTAGTGCGTCCTGCCGCACGCGAAGAGTTAAACGCGCCGAGCGCGCAATATTAAATCTTCCGCCACACTCGTCGACTTTGCCGGACTATTCTCAACTTGCAAGTAATTCAAAAAGTTTCAAATTACACAGTTTCAAACAGCGCGCGTGCTTCCGAGTGCAAATTATTCTGACATAAAGGAAAAACTTTCAATTGATTACCGGTCAGTAATATCTACGTTTGGCGTTGATTTCTCGACCTATCCACGCTGTTCGATTAATATGCAAATAATACTCAAAAAGTTTAGTCAACAGTTTCGGGAAGAGTAATTATCATTCGTCATTTGCAATTGACGGTCTAGTGTTAATTGCTGGTTAATTAAAAGCTCGACGCGCACTGCATTCAAGAGCATCATGTCTGGTTGAATATAGTCTTCGCGCGTTTTATCTACTTCATTGAATAAACACGTAAGTTGCTCGATTCTATTCTATTGTTTATTTATTAATATGATTGATATTATTTATAGTTATTTATAATTTAACCAAAGAATAATATTGAATATTTCACCCTTGCGGTGTAGTAAAATTACAGCAACAAAAAAAGCGTTTACAAAATAATAAAACAATGTTCTTATTCACTTTTCTACCAATTTAATATATAAATCCACAATGCGAGAAATAGAATGCCGCAGGCATTTTCTAACTGTGTTGCAAAATGCAATTTACACACCTTTGAAGAATTTGAAGCAAAAAAAAAACGTTGCCAAAACCCAGTCAGATATGTACAAATCTAATATCACAAAGCCACCAAGACGTTGTAAAAAAAGAAGAGTTTGTGAAATCACCCCGGATAAGTTGGCGTCTAATTTTCTGGCATTTTTCTCCGACGATCGCGTCGGCTGAGAGGGGCATGTCGACTCGATTAGAGAACTGAGGGATGGCGTGCTTGTAACAGGATGTCGCTGCTCCGGATTAGCTCCTCGTCTCCCCAGGACCACAGAGCCTTGTTTGAGGAGGTCGCCGCTGTCGTCAAGTGGGACTTTTAATTTTAATAATTGAACGCGATTGCTGATTAAATTTGGGTTAAAATCATGCATGTCTACATCCTTGAATATTTTATGCATGCTGGAGTTGAATGTACTTACTCGCTGATTTGCATAACTATTGGTTGTAAACATGAGCGTGAAAAAGGAAATGTTAATGAAATGTTTATAAATCACAATTACTCGTATTCAGATAATTATTTATATTCATATCAGGTATATGAGGGTATGGTGAGCAACAATGTTCCAACCTTAACGAAAACGTAACCAATTATTAATTGCCACAATCTCATCCGTAGAAGCGTTAATTTAGAATTTAGAAGTTTTGTCTAACTCTAACTTACTTACTCTGTAGAGATATGCTATGATAAATATCTCTATTGTTTCCACAGTGACAACAAGTTGAAAACTCGCTTTGTACATTTCGGAAGATCATCTTCTATGACATAATTTATTACAACTATTGATCAAATTGCAAATTTAACTAAGTAAACTGTACCTTTATTTATTAAAAAAACAAAAATCTTTATTTTTTACAATCTCTCTCTGTACTTGTATTTTTCTTTGAGTTTTTGATAATTTAACCCTACCTTCTTTAATTGCTTTGATATTAAACATTTCATCTAAATAAATTTAAGCTGGCATCAAAAGTGCGTTCTCAAAACTTAAACTACTCAATTTGCACTGCAGTCTTCTGCAGCTCCATGTGGAATTATACAGTATCAGCTTCATTACAGTGGAATGCACACTACAAACACGTTTTCATGTTCCCCAGCATGCATATCAAAGGAGATCTAACAAATTACAAAAAAAAATTTGCTACCCAACTCAAAACGTTCCACGTAATTTCTCAACCAAATATTGAAACGTGTCATTCATATTTCATATAACATATAAATATGTCCATGTCCGGAACTACATCGTTTTGTGACGTTGTCTTTGACAGCTTTTGTTACAAAATTGATGCACGCTTGATGTTACGACCAAACCATCAGTTCGGCGTGATTTTTGGCGAGGCGGAGGCGGCGCACTCGCGGTTCCTACTTAAGCAGAGTGCACCTGCCTGCGATGTGCACTATCGCTTCAATTATATTTCAATCACACAACATCTGCCAAGTTCGGGCAACTTTCTCGCTGCCGCCGCCACCGCCACCACGCGCTGGCTGTAGGCGGAGGCGGCATGCATGTGTCAATATTGTGTTTATCGTCTCTGATAATTAACCTCGCACGCCGAAAAACGACGTCAATCATCGCATCCATGGCGTGCGCTGAGCTTGACTTGATTGGACAATATTTATTGTTTAAATTAATATATACTCCGGCGCAAGGAAAAGAAAACAAGTCTTGTTTAGGAATATTTTGCATTCTTATTGGAATATTTTGCATACTGCCACTTTGTTTAAGACATTTGCTTTTTTTTCTTTCTGCGAAGAACACCTTCCTTGATTGCTATGTTTGAAACTTGAAATCCGCTAAAGGCACGTTTAGGAAAGATTATTTAAATTGCCTTTTAATATGAAAATTAAAATTATGTGCGAATGTATAAAACTGGCGATATTTAATATTTCTTTGTATTTAATGTTCCTTTTGTGTCGGATATTATCTCTCAATATTCCTAATATTTAATGAATTTAAGAATTTCAGTAATACATTTCAAAGAGACATTTACATTCTAGTTTCCATTATTTTTTTATAAATTCTATTTTTACTTTTCTAAAATGTGTTAAACAAAAATGAGACAAGATTGTGGAATAGATAAAAATACGAATAAAATTTATTTATTGCTAAACTAAAGCTGTAACTTTAAAACAACTCTATAAAACAATTTTATTGTGTCAACATGATTTGCTAACGCGTGTTAACGTTGTTTGTATAATGATTTACTGTCAAACATTTACACGTTTTAAATTTAAAGCTAATAAATTTAGATGGAGAGAAACATATTGATAAATATAGCCCATTATTTTCCAATATCACTTAAATGTGAAATTTATTTGTTGACTCTATTTCTAACATCATCGTGATTATTTAATTATCAGTAATTATAATTAATACAATTAAGTATAAATGAGTAAATCTGTCGATATATTGCTTCGGAATTATTAATTTTGCTTCGAACTTGTTGTTGCTTAAAATACACTGCTCTATTGGTTACAGATTTATCGGAGTATTTGCAGCAATTGTCTTTAATAACTTGGTTCGTAATTAAAATTGTTTGTAACTAGATGAATTCTACACGACGAAAAGTTGTTTGGTACTTGTATCACCTGAGCACAATCAGGAACGCAACACAAACACCATACAAAATCCTTTATGCAAGCTTTTCTTTCATTTACTCTAAAGAATTTCATGAAGTCAAAAGTCACGTTCAATTTTGTTCATTCTTTTATTTGTGCACGACCAACATTTGAAATGTTTCTCAAAGATTCAGATGCGATGAACTATTTTATAACGATGTGTTGTAAAGTTTATGTATTTGAATAGAACCGTGTCTAATAGCGGCTAAGCACGCAAGTTCGGTGTGAAAGCACCCTAAACTCGTTCCAAATACACTTGATCTAAGTGCAAATTGAGTATAGAATATAAAAATGAAAAGTATAAAATTGTGTTGAAATAATAACGGTTGAAGAGGTTCAAATGGGTTAAAAATTTAACCAAAACTGAAAGCGAACAAAAATGCATTGCAGCAATTTCTGCACTTACCGCGACAAAGCAGAAATGTGTTCAAAACAGTAAATGCAAAATTTGGTTATGTTTGATTTAAAGATAAAATCCAGAAAATGATAATATACTTGCGAAAGTAGTATTGATGATACAAAAGAATTGCAATATTATTCGTTTTTTGTATACCTACATATAGTTAGATTATCATGCAGTACAATGCCAATAAAGTTTGATATTATACCTCCTTTACTGTGCTTTTCAAAGAGGCATTTTAGAAAAGGTATAATAATTTATATAATCAAAATTGTATACCTATGATGAATACAAATAGAATATGTCTGCCTTGCAACTTCCGCGAGTCTGGAATTGAAAGTCTTGAACACGTAATAATCATAATATGACGCAGCATCCGTCTCATTGTGCAATACGATATTAGATGCTTTGTGTGCGTCTGTCAGTAGAGTAGATTATCTGAAATTAACTTTGAGCGCGTGGAAGTAACACTATGTGAAAACGACGCGATCAACATTAAGATTTCCGCGCGCACGCCGCATGCGGTGGCGCGACGCCGCGGCCGTCGCGACGCTTTCCACCATTCAGCGCAATTCAAATATTCAACCGAATTCGACATGGCTATTATTTTCAATTGGACGCTCGGACTATCAATCCCGGCAGCTTAGCGCGTGTGATTATTTGCGCGTCGTTGACGCGCTATTGTTCACAAGTGTTAATTAAAACGCGCAGCCGGTTTCGTTTCGCGTCGAGCTGTTTGTATCGTCCGCTCATCCGAATTCGCTGCGGGAGTAATTTCAGGTATTTGCAGCGCGCAACATTCTAAAAATATGCAAATCTCTGCGCTTATTACATTGCCGGAGTGGCGGCAAATTGTTTGGCAATTGTTTCGGCGATCTGGGGAGTTTGCTGAGCGTCCGCGTTTATTCATTCCGGTGCCAGCGAAATCAATTACGGTTGCGTCGCATCCGGAAAAAAGCTTGACCGTCGGCGTCGACGCTGGGCGGCAGGAGCCGGGCAGGACAAATCTACAATTTGCAAGCCGAAGCCCAAATCTGCCGGGATCCGTAATCCGCGGACGGTTTTCTGGTGACATTCGGCCGCGATGTCATCGATTACCTACGTATTGACACGACGCCGCACTTTAATCATTGCTGTGGCTGGGCAGCGTAATCCAAGTTTGGGATTCCACGGCAGACAAAATCCTCCTCCGCTGACAGCGCGGCTGAAATTGCCAGCATGACAACATTTGCATCGATTGCGCGCAAATTCGCTGGCGCTGCACACGTGGGTGGCGTTTGAAAAAGCAAAACAATTGATATGCAAATTGCAATGAGGGACTTGCATGCATGCAAGTCTTTGCAACTCAGCGTCCGACACCCAAGTCGGGCACTTAGCCAGTGTGGCAGACTTTGTGTGCTGGTGTCAGTGGGGCGAGAAACCAGATAAGCCGTGAGTTAAATGCCGCAAGCAAGTCGATTAGCTCCACACACCGACACAAATCAAAATCCGTAATCCGAGAAAATTTGGTTCTTACCGTGGCAATCGGTTCCAAACTTTGTTTGCACACTGGTAACACTATTTCAGCGGCGATTTATCACGATGAGAAGCTTGCTCAGTTCCAGGGAGACCACGCTCATATTTTATGTATACTACATGGAAAGTTATTAATTACTCGCGGTGCTGCATTTATGCAATGCAATTAACTTAATTTAATCTGTAATACTATATATATCTGATCTTAAAGTTTTCCTTTATTTATAGCAACAACGTGCTCTATGTAACAATATCTAGAACTGATGTAACTTTCGAGTATCTTGAATATAATTAAGAAATTCGATAAAACCTTACAAATAGAAGTAAATTTAAAACTTTACGAGGATTCATATCGACTAGCAAGTTGGAACTTCATACCTAAAATGCGATTTTCTCTTGTGGCAGGATGTAATCCTGTTTATTGAATTTCTTACCTTAATTTCTAAGTGTCTTTTATGATTTATTTTCCTCTTCCTGGTAATTGTACCTCGTCTTCTATTTGCAATATTCTGACAATCCTAACAAAAACGCAACTTTATAATTGATCTGCATTCTAAAATTGATTTGCAGCAATTGTGGTTATTTCACTTCATCTGCTTTATCTTAAATTGTAACAACCACAATCTTGAAAACCCCCCCACACCGTGTCGAATTATAGCGTTGTCCTAAGTCAAGAAACCATAATTCCGTCGGATTGAAGAATGTCAAGGCGAGCCTTAATTGGAGTACGGAACGATATCCCGGTTTGGGATGCAGGCCAATATTGTTGCTATTGAAATCCGGCTGACGCGCGCAATCTCGGAGACGACGCACGCCACCCTCAAGGATCACATGCAATCAGCGCCAATTTCGCGCTGTTGGGTACGTAACTGTCGGAATGGCCACCGCTATGGCCACTAATGAGTTATTGTTATGAAAATGATCAAAGTGCAAAGCCACACTGCAACCATCCGTGCGGCGCCGAATATCTAATTTCCGCAGCCCTGCGCTGATACAATTACATGTAGCAATTAATAATTTTCTTTGCAAACATTTCTCCGGAATCGCGCTGACAGACGAGGCAATACAATCGCATCATTTGCGTATGTGTTCGATGAACAAAGGACTTATGCATATGCCTTCACTCATTCGTGCACTCACCGAAGCAATTATTATTGCACAATACATGATTACGTACGCATTGAATATGACACAATTTATGCAAATCAATCGGACAAGTAAAGCAAATAAGCCAAACAAATTATTTCACCTCTGGGAAACATTTTCCACCATGCAATACTGTTGAATATTTTCCTTTGAGAGTTGTCTCTTCTTTTGTTATTATTTAGTCTACGTTAGGACTTTCCTAATTAGGTAGCAATTACTACAAATTAACTTTATTCCATGAGTAAATGAAAATGCAAAAAATGGACTAGAGGGCAAAGTTAGCAAACGCATTTAAAGGAAAACGAGATTAAAATCATATATAAGCGAGCATATTTACTTAAGCATTTTTATTTAAGATCGATGCAGAAAGAGGAAATTCCACGATGTACTCATATACAAAAATGCTTTCGTCTTCCTCGATTTATCGCGCATATTGAAGATATTTTGCATTGCATCTTGCGGTACCTGCATGATATGAAAATTCGTTTATCGGATTTTCAATTTTATAAGACCTCAATACAAATATGCTGAAGATATGAAGAACTGCGTGCCAGGAATCTCCATCTTGTATATTTATGACATGGCGGCTTAATGTAATAATTTCTTATTTATTTAAAAACTAGAAGAATTTTCGAAAATTGTTTTAGTTGTTGCAACAAACATGCAAACAAACAAATTGTCATCTCTTTGAACTCGTATAAGTTAAATCTATTCCATTTGCAGGACAGACACTGCTGAGTTATGTCAACCGAGGAGTATCTAACATGGAGTACCACCGAAATGATGACGACTCTCAACGATGATTTGGATACGGAGAATACGTACACACCGTACTCGGAGCGGCCGGAAACCTACATTGTGCCGATTCTGTTTTTCATCATTTTCGTCGTTGGCGTGTTGGGCAACGGCACACTTGTCATCATCTTCTTTCGACATCGAGCAATGCGCAATGTTCCAAATACGTGAGGCTTTCATAAATATCCATATGGTTACACTCGTTTTGTGTTTGGAAGAAGCTTTGTCACTTTTTTATTGTCCTGGGTTATGTTTGATTTTTTTATCAAATTGGTCCCAAGACTGTTAGATCTCTGGCATGCATTGGGGACTCTCGAAAATAGGAATTTCTTTGCTGCATTTGTTTGTATTTAACCAATGTCGTAACATTATAACATTATGCTCGTTGGAAGCCCTCCAGATCCTATGTCAACCCATAACAAGTATCGCTAACTAAACATTCAAGTAGGGCTTCATTAGGCCCAAAATGGATATCATCATTAGAGTGTCTGCGATGACAATGCCGGGGCAGAAGGCATTAGTCGTGCAGCTCAGACATCCTGTTGACCATTATTTGCGCGTCGCACAAACACCGACCTTTGTTTTGCGTGGCTGCGCTACGCCGTTGTTGCAGATACATCTTATCGCTGGCGCTCGCCGATCTCCTCGTCATCGTGACGTGCGTGCCGTACACGGCGCAGATCTACACGGTGCCCACGTGGAAATGGGGCCTCGCATTGTGCAAACTTTCCGAGACGACAAAGGACATCTCGATCGGCGTGTCGGTCTTCACGCTGACCGCCCTATCGGCGGAGCGATACTGCGCCATTGTCAATCCGCTGCGCCGATTTCAGGTCAGACCATCCACCTGTGCACTTTACGCCCCCTTGCGTCCCCGAAGCCGATGTGCTTTGCGCGCGAGTTGTGTGCGCGCAAATTCGCACACAATCGCAAACCGCCGCGTGGCGCGCTGGCTCAAATTAATAAAATATTTTCACCCACGCACATCGCTAACCCGCTTTGACAACCGCACGCGCGCGTTAGGTGGAAGGACGTGCGTTAACGCTAGAATGGAGTGGAGTGCACGCAATTGTTTGACGGTATTTGACGGTGTTTAGATAGAAACGGTGTACAGTCGCAACGCATGAATGAAACAAAGCGCGAAGGAACAGCCAGGGTTGAATTTAATTTCTTCACCGCCGCCTCCTGGGGTATGCTGCAATCTTATGTTGTTCCCACCGAATTCCAAATCAAACTTGACAAAAACCTCTATGACTTCAATTTGCTGGTTTTTCAGTTATTCAAAGTTAAATTTATGTATGGAATATTTTGTTGAAAATGCGCGCCAGCTGAGGACGAGCAATGAATACTTAGAGCGATTGCGGAGGAAACGGTTGCGATAGCCGGGTATACAAAGCGCGGCGGCGCGCTTAATAATTTCTGAATTGCGATTACGCAGTTTACACCCTATTGTTTGCATTAATGCGAACGAAAGTGGAATAAGTCATTGTGCACGCTCCTGGGCAAATATTAGTTCCACCGCATTGAGTCAGCCTGCAATATTATCGCGCTACCGGCGACTGAAACTGGCTGCGATGCGCTCGCTTTTCGTTGCAGATTAAGCCGTTGACGCTGCTCACGGCGATCCTCATCTGGCTGCTGGCGATCGTGCTCGCGCTGCCGGGCGCGATAATCTCGCGGCTCGAGGTGGTCGCGCTGACGAACACGACGAGCATCACCATCTGCACGCCGTACCCGGCGCCGCCGTATAAGCTCACCTATGCGCGCTACAGCGTGGTGGCGAAAGCGCTCATCTACTACATCCTGCCGCTGTGCATCATCACCGGCTTCTATGTGTTGATGGCGCGCCGCTTGCAGGCGAGCACCAGAGAGATGCCCGGCGAGCTCCACGGGCAGCAGACTCACGCGCAGGCCAGAGCGCGACGGCATGTCGCCAGAATGGTGCTGGCTTTTGTGTTTTGTAAGTAAGCCTCGTAATATGCAATTCTTTGGAGGGACCTACAGTTGGGTCCTTCTTAAGTAGTAGACTAACCTAAGCTGACTTAATCTAACAAAATTGGAACTCCTTCTAGTCTATGCCAACTTCGAAATAACATGATATTTTGTAAGCTAATCAATAAGTTGGGACTGCTTATGTATTTTTCTGAGTGATGATAGTTTGTTCCCTTTTTAATTTCTGGGAAACAAACAGAGTCCCAGATGTCTGTTACCTATCTGAAAATATATTCTGAAAGTTTATAACAAAATTATCAGTTGGTTTTCCTGCTGCCGCGTCGTTGTTCTCACCTAATCTAACCCATCATGTTAGTCAACTTTGAGTGGAAATTTCTCAGAAACTATTTTTTACAAAAAAACTCAAATTTTGAAAAAATGTGTGTTAACTATTTGAAAACATATTCTGAAAGTTTCAAACAAAATTATAGGTTGCTTTCTTGTTGCCGCGTCTTTGTTCTTACCTAATATAACCCAATATGTTAAGCAACTTTTAGTGTAAATTTCTCGGAAACAATTTCTTACTATAAGCTCAAAATTTTAAAAGATGTG
>JAODGA020049779.1:0-12140 GCA_027574885.2 Drusilla canaliculata | reverse complement strand
TATTGTGTTCCGGCCGTCCGTCCGGCCGTTCGCGCGATAACTTGAAAACGCTTTGTCCGATTTACTTCAAACTTGGTACAAAGGTTAATTAGGTACCAGAGAAGAAGCCTATTGAATTTTACAAAGTGACCTATAGCATGTGGCACATCATTCGACTCGCACATACTATGTAAGAATCTGAAGTCTGTTTATAGATAAGTGTGCTTGCGCTACTTAATTACTCCATTTGCATGGTTTTATTTTTTAATTACCTTACTTTATCTTAGCATTATTTGATCAAATCAAAAATCCTTATGTTAAGAATGTAAAAAAAAGCATAACTTAAAAAACCATAATCATTGTAATAATCATTTATTTTCAAATATTTAACTTTATCATATAATAACACATCAGTCAAAATAAAAAATCAGTATAAAACTAAGAAAACTACCATAATAAACTTAATAACATCACACAAAATTCTTAACTTAAACATCTATCAAGATGCTCATTAATCAAAGCAGTTTTAACCCTCTCTTGACACACAGGACAATTCGCAAACTCTTCATTGGCACTACCAACACCACCATCATCATCTTCAATAAGAATCGTATCAGCGTCATTAATTCCACCATTTGCAGTCTTATCTTGCTGAACAAAACTCTCCTCAAAGGAAGAGTCATCAAAAAACTGCTCCGCCTCATCATCAGTCATGAAAATCGTCTCCGACATACATTCATTCAAATGCTCATTTAGACGACTCTTATTTATGTGTCTCTTACAAACTAAACAATTAACAGTCTCATCAACAGCAGCAGCTTGATTCAATACATTATCTGCCCTCTTCATGACGCATTCTGCTACATGACAATCATACAAACTGGCGCAGAGTGGTTCCTGACAAATTGGACATTCTTTGGAGATGGTAGAATCTAGTTGAGTACTTATTGATTGGATGCAACCTTCTTTATGAGATTCAAGTTCATTGGCAGTGATCCATTCATCACAGATATCACATTCAATTAAATTGTTTTTTACAGAATTTAAGCAAATATTGTTATGATAATTAAATTCTGATTCAGGTACTTCTTCTTGGCAAGATGGGCACTTCTTAGTTGTAATTTTTTGTCTTTTAGGAGGTGGTTGTGATGGTCCTGGTTTGTTATCAAATTTATCAAGCCAATGATTCCTCACTTGAGTATAATCATTAGTTGCTGAGGAAAATGCAGATAAAACATGTCCAAGGCCATTAAACAAAGATAAAACTGGTTTACTGACAGTTGCAGGTGTGTTTTTCAGTTCTAATGAGCCATTTTGACCTGGTTTGAACCCATTTATATTCTGAATGTTTGTATTGTCATGCTTTTTATGTGAATTTGATGGAAATCCAACTGAGGGTGATTTAATTGGAGTATTTTGTTTTACTGGGAAAAAGTTTCTAATATCTGCATGTTTAGGTGGACTTTTTACTTTTACTTGTCCAGCTTTACTAGAAGTAGCTTTAGCTGTGGGTTTAGTATTTTCTTTATCTCCCTTCCCCTTTCCCTTGGAAGCCTTCTCAGGCTCTTTGACCTTAACAAAAGTACCACCACAACTCTGCATATGCTGACCCCACCATCTATCATTGGGCCCAGGTGCCCTGTTGGTGGCCCTTCTTACCATGCCATAGAATGGCTTTAAATTCTGACATGGCCCATTACACTTCCACCAGTGCTGCTGGTACAACCTCACCTCATCATGGAATGTATGATACACTGTAATATTAGTACCAGCTTCATCATTTATCCTATACATGTGCTTGTGGAATTCTGGACCATGCCCATCTCTGTCCCTATTGTTGTGGGTCACAAACAGGAAGGCATGGATCATCTCATGCAACAATGTCTCCACCAAATCTTTTCTTGGCCTTAGTTTGAGGAGAGGTTCACTTAGTGTGATGCTACACATACCTCCATTTGGCTGGTATAAGCATATACCAGCACAGGTTGTCATTCTCTTGCTCCAGGAGACACATACTGAGAGAAGCTTGTTCCAGAAGAATTGCTGGTTGAATGCCATGAACAGATTATGGATATCTGGTGTTGGATCAATCACCTCCCATGATGGATCCACTAAAGATTTGGTGTTATCAATGTTCTTCTTTTTTGTTTCATATATTAGGTTAGAGGGATTTTCGGAGGCAATTTCTTCATTGAATTGTCTTTGTAATTTTCTGGCGATTTCTAAGTCATCTTGTGAGTGAGTTTTAGAAACTTTAGCTTTGTCGTATTTTTGTTGTTCTTCTATTAGTTGCTTTAGGCGATAATCTTCCATTATAAAAGCTTGTGTTCTTAAATTAGTGACTTCAGTACGTTTCTATGCCTAAAAATGAGAACATTTAAATTAACCTTTCAAATTTTGTAAGAAGAGCCGAATAAACAGCTGTACTGGATGTGTTTATGCAACTTATAATACAAACTTACTTTTTACTTGTTTAACAATAAAATAAACCAATATAATAAAAATTGGTCTGGTAGTACTTAAATTCATAAGATATTGTAACAATTGAAAAGCAAATTGAGTAGAAAGGAAAGAAGATAAAAACGATTAAAAGGTCATTTTCGACATTTGACATCTGTCATTTCAAGTATTTTCAAGGTCAATAACAACCTTATGACTTTGACAGTACAATCCCAAAGCAAAAACTGTCAAAGTCTAAGTAAAACAAAAAATCCCAAAAGTTTGGGCGTAATATATCAGCTACAACGTAAGCACCTTGATAATGATAAGCGCATACACAAACTTTTGTACTAAGCATACTGATTAAAATCACCACGCGTCACCCTTCAAACTTTCAAACTTGTTACACTTATTGAATAACAGTAAATTCATGACTCATGTTGAGTGTATCTAATTATCCCCGACACTAAGAGTTCCTAGAGTTTTAAACAACTAAACCAAGTAGGTTCTAATAACACGTTTTATTTACTTTATTTTGTACTATTTCTATAAAATCACATTTGCAGAATGAATCATAGATTGCAACAACACAGACACCACTATTCTCCACAGCCACCAGTGGAAGATCTCCGACAGAGACTGAATAGAATGCGCGATCAGCGAGAAAGTGATGAAGCCGCAGGTATTCCGCCGCCTGAAGACTCCTACGTCCACAACTTGCCCAGGCATCAAAAATGTTCAGGCTATCCCACAGAAAAGAAGTCTGCAGCTGAATATCGAGCTGAAGCAGTGGGCCAATCTGAGTGGGATCAAAGAAAGGTACTAAATATCAAGATACAAGTTGGGGAGAGTGGTGAGAGGATGTATGAAATGGATAAGGATGAGGTGCTCAGTGTGCCTGAGAGTAATGGTTGTGTCCAGGGTCCACTCTGTGGTGCATATAATATAATTAAAAATGAGAATGATTTGAGTTTGAAGAGAGGCAGAGGGAGGTTTAGAGGAGCACCTAGAGGCAGGGGTTACTCAAGGGGCAGAGGCCGAGGTGGTTTTAGAGGCAGGGGTGGTGGACGTGGCTGGGGGCGTGGAAGAGGTGGTGGCAGCACTGATACAGCCTCAAATTCAAGTGCTAATGAGCAAGATGATAAGTCTGAAGGTGGTGAAGGAGAGCATAAAGATGGTGAGCATTATGATGAAGGTTTTGAACATGAGGAAGAGTATTGGGAAGATGGTCAGCATTATGATGATCATGATGGAGATAATTCTCATGAAAATAATGCTGAAAAATTAGAAAGTCCTGTAAAAACACTAGAACATACTGAAATATCTAAAGATGAATCAGAAGATACTAACAAGGAATATGTACAATCTCATGAAGAAAATCCTGTTCAATCTGAAGAGAAAGAAGAGCTAATTGTCAAAAAAACGGAGGAAAACCAAAATATCCCAACAAATTCTGAAGAAACTACAGTAAAACCTTCTAAAAATGAAAATATTCAAGATAAAACAGTTGATAGTACAATTGAAAATGAAGAAACTACAGAAATATCAGTAAAAAATGAAACAAAAGAGTCTACAAAGCAAGATGGAGATGACCAAAGTTGTAAAACTGAAGAAAAAGCTTCAGAAGTAAATGCAGATTCAAAACCAACTGAAACTAAGTAATTTTTTAACGTTTTTTCTCCGTCCACTTGAGCTGCAAACAATTAAACAGATAACTAATAGTTAGGCTAAGTTTATTTGGTAAGAGGTGGTATGGAATACTATAGCAATTTTTAAAACGTTGAGAATATTTCATAAATAATTGTGCTTTATCAAATTTTATTTATTTTATATCATTGACAAAGTTTGTAAAACTTTGTTTTTATATTATATGTTAATTTTGAGACACAAGGCTATAAAATATTATAAATGTATTTTGTACATCATACATCACAATATTAGTTTGTAAGATATTTATAATTGTGCTTTACGTACTGATTTTATGGATTTTTGCGTCGATTTGATTGTTTTAAATTTATAGTTGCTTGTTTTTTTCGTAGAATTATATAAACAATTGTGTGCTTTGATTGTATTTGCTTTTATTATGTGTTATTTTGACGTTGTATGAGCGGGAAATTTTAAATATACATATTTTTAAATCATTTTTGTATTATAGTTGATGGTTTGGGCGTTAATACATTAAAATTCCGTTATCTATTTATATAAGAAAGTGGTGCAGGTAATTACACTTATAACTCAAAAACAAGAAGACCGATTTTTTAAATTATATATATGATGCATATTTATTAGCCCAAAAAAAATTGGTATATATATAGATTCAAAAATCGTGTTTGTAAAACATATTATAACGCAAAAACGACAGGATCGATATTGATAATCTTTTCGTTTTTGGATTTATATTTGTTATGACAAATATAATTTGTAAATTCCTGAGATTTATCAACTCAATGACATGTATAAAAATATAAAGAGGTCATGGCCATCATGCTTAGATTATTACAAGTATTTGATTTTGCATTGTAAAAATAGGTAAAATTTTAATTAAATTGCCTATGAAATGCTTTAAAAAACAAAAAATTTAAATGGGCTGCAGTGAGGAATTCGAAACCGGTATAAAAATTAAATGATATAAATAAAAACATACAAAAATAGCAGAAGTACATTAAATATTCTTTTCACTTAAAATAATGTTAATACTTAAGCCAAAAATCGCAATTCTCCAAGTCGTGTTTTTGACAAATTTTTAATTTTGAGCAATTTTGAATGACTAGCGGGCAAACTAACAGACTTGGGAAACTGTATTAGATATCAGCGAACGCGGCGTCTCTTTATTAATCAGAAACTGAATACCAAATAATTGTAATATTATTAGATTTGCCGAGAATTGCAATTTTTTTAAGTTATGCTTTTGACAAATTTTCAATTTTGGGCAACTTTGAATGACTCTACCGGGCAAATGAAGAGACTTGGAAAACTGTGTTAGATGCCAGCAGACGCGGCGTCTCTTTCTTAATCAGAAACGGAATACCAAATAAATGTTATATTATTAGATTAGCCAAAAATTGCAATTTTTTTAAGTCGTGCTTTTGACAAATTTTCAATTTTGGGCAACTTTGAATGACTCTAGCGTGCAAATTAAGAGACTTGGAAAACTGTGTGATATATCACCGGACGCGGCATTTCTTTATTAATCAGAAACTGAATACTAAACAATTGTAATTTTGATAGATTAACTGAAAAATCGCAATTATGTAGGCAGGTAAAACACTTGTGTATTCATATTCATGTTAGTCCTACAGGCTAGTTCACGGTTAATTTTTTAATTTTCTCAAAAAAAATGCTTATTTCAAAGATATCAATATTTAATTTACATATCTATTTCTAGAAAGTCAATTGAAATATGATTATAACTTTTTAAGAATAATTATATACAGCTAATGGTAATTGAAAACATTTGCAAATCAAATTAAGTAATACTTAAATATACATGGTTTAAACAGAAACACATCTTATATAATAATGCTTTCTATGCACCATTGCAAAAATTTAGCAATAAATGTTAATTTGCTATCAAAAGAAGAGCCAACACGATGGCTATCGAAATTAATTCAATAAATCTAGCCAGTGCTATAAAGATGAATCAATAACCTACGATGCAATAAAACAGGTAAAACAACCGAAATAACTATAAACATGAATACATAAGTAGCCACAGTTCACATGTGTACATGTGAATGTATCTGATTGTGAGACGGAGAACTGACTCAAAAGTGAAAGTTGCCATTGACATTGGACTCGTTCACCTATTCCTCATTCTCAGCTCTCAGCTCAGAAATTATATAATGATACAGAATTCGGAACATTCAGTGTTTATACAAAACAAATTATATAATAATTGCTTGACTTCACAAAAAAGAGGGAAAAATAACGTATAGAAAAGAAACTGGTTGATTTTAAAGTTAAATTAAGATTAATTATTGTTATGTTGCTATTTTAGTGATTTTTTAAATTTAAGTTAGGTTTAAGTAAAAATATAATTATGTATTATATTATGTGTTTTATTGCATTTTCATAAGAACAAAATATAATTAATGTTAGTTAAATTAGGCAATCATAGACTACGCAAAAACAAACTAGGCTATTATAGATTATCTTATAATAGACCTGCTATTATAAACTATATAATGACATACTATGTTATTATAACATTAAATATTACAATACTATCATAGACTATAAATACTATGATATACTAGCCATTATTAACTATACTACGTTGAACTATGTTATCAGTTATTATAGACAATAATATGATTGACTATCACGAACTACACTATGGTAGACTATACTATTATAGGCAATACTATAATAGACTAAGTTATACTATGATAAACTAAGTAGTTATAGAGTACACTATGATAGACTTGGCTGTCATAAACTAGACTCAAATATATTAAGCTGACATAAACTATATTATAATAGACTATGTTTTCGTAGACTACATTATAACAGGTTAGACAGTTATAGACTACGATAATAACCTCATAGACTACATTATGATGGATTAGGTTATTATACACTGTACTATGATATACTATGCCATCAAAAACTATGCTATGCTGGACTATGGTATCATAGAATATAATATAATAGACTAGGCTATTATAAACTGCACTATGTTGGACTACATTATCGTATACTGTACTATGATAAACTAAACTGTCATATACTATACAACGACAGGCTAGACTATTATAAAACATATAATGATAGACAATACTATAAGAAACTAGGTTATACTATAATAGACTAAGTTGTTATAGAGTTTCTATCATATGATAGACTAGGTTGTTTTAAACAACCTTATATTATTGAATATATGTTCTTTATATTATAGTTTATTATAGAATAATAGGCTACACTACAATAGATTAGATCATCACAGACTATACTACGATAAAATGGACTATGCTATCATAAACTATTAAAAACTATTAAAGTACAGACTATCCTAGGTTAGGTTTGGTTAATGATTGTAGCAAATGTTTGTGTGTCAATTTGTATTGATTTAAATTATTGCCACTAAATCATTATTAAATTTGGATAGAATATTATTGATATGAGTCATTAATCACCACGTTAAACTAATGTCTGTAATTTTGATATTAACTTACGTTCTAAAATTTTCCAAAGCTCCGATATACTTCCGGAAAGACTTATTTTTGTAAACTCTCCATACTGGCATTTTCAACTCAACTTCGGCAACATTCCAGAAAAACACATTGATAGAATCAATAATTTTCTGCGCCTCTGAGTCTTTTGAAAGGTTAGGATCTAAACATCCTAGGCGTCTGTCTAATGCCACACGTGCTACGGCTAAACACAACAATTAACCTCAAAACTTTCAAAAAGAAAAAAACAATAACCAAAATTACTTACATTCCAAAGCCCATTTGTAGATCTCCGATAGGAAATTCACAGGTAGTTCCAGATTTTCATCACGCATACTTTCCATTCTAAAAATGGATTTGGGAACAATTAATTTTATCTTTATGAAATATTATACAATATCAATCAATCAAATGCAATCATTTGGAAAGTCAGTAACTCAATGTCGAAATGTCGTGCAAGTTTTTGGATTATCTAAGCAATAATTACGAACCGAATTTCTCATATTTTGTTGATGCTTGCAATGCAGCATGGATTAGCAACTGAAGTTATATAACCTGGCATACAACACCGAGTTAAGTCAGTTGGCCTAGTCATCGCCATTTAATACTGGCATTCATTAACGAAGTCTGCGCGTTGTTTGGGTTGCCGCTAGCCTGTACTGCATTTGCCCGCCATTTCTTGCTTACTGAGTACATTCACTTAGCCTAGTGACTTAGATTTCGCGTGTTATTAAGGAAGCGTTTGCTACGAGTCGGGTTCAACGCTTCTTGCGCGCACAATTGTAAGTTTAGTAAAATTGCGCATGCTACGATTTGAAATTGCGACATTCTGCAATCAGCTGCCTGAATAGGTTACATTGGTTAGATTTACAGCGATTATATAACCTAGAATTTGTTTATGAGCGTTTATTTACGTCTTGTATGTAATCCAAGTGCATAATGCAAACGGTAGTTCACATTAATTTGCTTGGCATAGGTATATCGTAGAATGTCTAGGAAATAGTAGTTTACAATTAGAATTAGAAAATAAAAAATGACATACCTGTCAAGGAAATCGGTTGCAATAATGTTCAATGGTTCGATGTACTTCTTCGCTGTGGTTGGGGGCAGTAAGACTTGCTGAACTTGTTTGCGGAATTCATCCCATTTTACGCCATGACTGTAAACATTTGCATATTGTTTTTGCTCGGGTTAGTTCTCTTAAAGGTGTGTTTCAGCCTTTTTGAGGTTATGTTGCAATAGGCAAAAGACATTTAGTTAAAGGTTTGTTTAAGTAAGAAGTTATTTAAGTGTATTGTTGGGTGTTTCATTAATATGTTGCAATAAAATTAAAGATTAAAGATTACTAAGACATTTTATTTCTACAATGTCAGTTTAGGTTAGTTAGGTTTTTAAATAGGATTTCACTAGATTAAGTTTGGTTAGAATCGGTTAGCTACAATTAAGCCATATTATTTAACATCAGATGATAAATTAAGATAAGTTAAGTTAAGTTATGTTAGGTTAGGTTAAGTTATGTTTGATCAGGTGAGGTTTGGGATAGGTTTGCATTAGGTTTGGGTTAGGGTTGGGTTAGATTAGGTTAAGTTAGGTTAAGTTAAGTTAAGTAAAGTTAGGTTATATTAAAAATTTAGTGATTAATATTACATTTTTAGTATAATTTGTTAAATTTGCTTTTATTTGATGATGCTTTAGTAAATAACGATAAGTTGAGTTAAATAGGGATATATAAATTAGGTTTGAAATATTAAGTGAATAAAATTGTTACACTTATAAATAAGGGCATGTAGTTGATGTTACTTATAATTAAAACTTACTCAATAAAACATTAGTTAGCTTAGGTTAAAATAAGTTAGGTCAACTTACCCAATTTAAATAACCTTATCTAAATTAACCCTTAAAGTAACCTTTTGGTAATTTTAAAGTAACCCAATCTAAGATAACTTAAGTTAATTTAGTTAAATACTTGTTCAGAATAATATTAATAAACCTAGGTTATATTAGATTAATTAATAAAACTTACACTCCAATAACGCCTTCATTACCATCAAAAAAGTCTTTCTGCAAATGCTGCTTGTAATAATGCAAAGAAGGCATAGACGGTCGATGTGGAAGAACCTCTTCTTTCCGGAAAACATTTTGAATATCATCACCATTGAAAACAAATAGTAAATCTGGATGTCCAACTAATCCGCCGACTTTCACGATATTACCATAGTCTTTATATAAGGACCACATTACTTTGTCAAGTTCATGGATTTTATATTGGCCTAAAACCACAACATAACAAATTTTTAAATACAATTGTCTAATTATAACATATATCATTTATTAATGTTTGCAACTAATATATACTAATATATATATATAGTGTTTATAATAATTACCTATAATTGGTGCAAACCTCCATGCGTTCCCAATAACGGGTAACTCTTTGGGGCCTGGTATGGCGGAATACTCCTTAATTTCCTTAATTTTTGGTTGATTTTCCTGAGTAATGTGTGGTGTTGCAAGAAAAGGCGGATTGTATAATTCATCATAATATTCCGGAGCTAGGCCAAAAGCAGTGGAATAGGTTCGGTCTGATTTTGTTGAGTAAGTTCGATTGATTTGAAGTTGAATTGCAAGTTGTTTGGGTATCTTGTGGTTGATGATTGGTATAAGTAATTTTATTGGTCTCATTTTGACAGTTCTAAAAAAATTAAATTATATTTTTGAATTAGTTTATTAACAAATTTTTATTTTTAAGATAAAAATTGTATAAAAAATGTATTTTAATATTTGATAAGAAAAAATGACAATTTCCATAAAAACAAATAATAAAAATTGATCTAACGGTTTATGAATTACTTGAGATTTACAGACACGACTACTTCATGTATATAGCTCTCAGTTCATGCTTTGTTCAGTTGTATTAATAATAGATTGTTTTACTACCATGTACTTAAATAAAATTACAAATACTTTTTAATTCTTTTAATTACGCATACTTTTTGTTTATTAATCCGTTTTCTAACAATATTTTACTATTTATTTGAAGATTTAAATTCATTCAAACTTTCTTCTCATAATATGAAATAAAACAAAACATAAATTATCTAAATTATTTCAACCGTTCTTAATTGATGTTCTTACAAACGTTTTTGACAAGTCATCTCTGGATTTTAAATACGCCCAATATTATTTTGCAATAACTCACAATTAAGGGCAACACTTCTTGTATGGTTGTACTTGATCTTTATACAGTCACCCAAAATACAAACAAGTTTTTCTTCTTTTTTTCTTGTTTAATATCAAATGTTGCAAAATATATAACGCAACTTTGATGCACTTCTACATAAATTATTATGTTCTCTTTTTTTTAATTAAATTTTTTAACTAAATTAGGCAAAAGTGAGTCAAATAAAGAATAAAATTTAACATTCAAAACAAAAATAATATTACATAACATAAATGGGTCATTAGTGCATTCAGTCATCAAAACAAACATTAAACTACTTTAGCAACCATGCGAAAAGAAAAGTGTATTAGGTCAAAATGTTGCATTTTTAAATGGCATTTTCTGCAAAAATTTCCATAAAATATGTTAGTTTAAACATTATTTTAGTAACTTTAGATTGTAATAAAATACACCTACTTTAAACGCCAAGCATATTGTTATATAATAGCAACAAGCTGAGCATGTGCGAGTGACACTTGTATGCTTCTTTCGAGCGTGGCTTACAAATAGCCTTAAGTCTAAACTATCCGTCAATAAATTATGCATGCAATTTAAAGTTTTAATAAGTTGTTTTGTGCGTGTAAGATCACATTTGTTTTATGTTTCATTTGCGGGAAATTATATAAAATATTATTTCAATTGGCAATCACTGCAATATAATCACATCTCATTAGAACGTTTTCTTCGTATGTATTTTAACATTTTTTTAGTAATAAATATTTTATTTTAATTATATACGAATATAAAAATTAATCTTTATATATAAGGGCATAACTTTAGAATGGTTGCATCAATTTTAATAGTTTTGTTGTGTTTATAATTGTTACGAGAAGGTTTGTATAAAGTAAAATGTTTAGAAAATTGTACAGAAAAGTAAAGAAATTTACTAAAAAATTATTCTTTATAATAGTTTGTGTAAAATGTATTAAAACTAACAACAATTTTTTTACATTAACAAATTATAATTGTAATAATATTTCTGTGTTCTATTCATTATAACAACTAGGCAAAAATTGTGTCTGTAAGATCTATCATAGCTTAAGAACTATTGGACAGATTTTTATTATTTTGTATTTGTTAAAATTGTCTTAGCTCAGAGTAAGATAATTGGTATTAATATATTTATTTTTTACAGGTAGTATAAATTATTTCTAAAAAATTAGTTACTATACAAAAATATTTTGTTAGGCAACTTTGTTTACAATTTGGTGATAATTTATCTTCATAAACTTAAAAAAAATGTCAATAAAATACTAATTAATATATTATTATATATTTTTTGTGGCGTGTATATTGGAGGTATTGTTAATTTGAAACGATTAGTATGCCAA
>JAODGA020049678.1:0-12179 GCA_027574885.2 Drusilla canaliculata | reverse complement strand
TTTCTTTATTCACTTTGGTTTGCTTTTAAATTTTTGTCGATTTTTAATTCATTTTATACAAATTGATCTATAATTTCCGTTACTAGTGGCTAAACTTTTTTTAAAATCCCTTGTGAGTTTCCTCTTCTTTAGAAACGCTAACTTCACCGTCTTTTTGCATTTGTTGTTCTACCATTGCTTAAAGATCTTGGTTGGAAAGACATTCATTCATCCGTTGTAATTTGCAGAACTTCTTCAATATTCTGCGCATTACTATTATTCAACCCTGTTTCATCAGCTAGCTTGGCCATTTCGTCGACATCAACAATGGATTTTCTTGTATCAACATCTTTGCTTGGCTACCGCGTAATACTGAAACATTGAATCGAAAGGAACATGACTCATGCAGCTCCCTTTCTTGTTTATTCTCGAATTCGAAGCGAAGATTGTTCGTATCCGTCTAACCTGGCTCTACTAAATTGCATAGACGGCAATGTCACCTTCAACAGGGGTATATAATTCTTCAAATACATTCCAGTTTAGAATCAACCGATTCCTTTTGGTTAGGCATTTATCTCAGATTCTAATATGGGGTAAGTTACCTAATCTAAGAGATTGGGGTTTCGTGGGATACCGATGTGTAGAACTAAATAATTATTATCTAAATAGAAATATCCTTCATGATTAATTTCATTGTACGATTTCTGTCTCCACTAACTTAATGGCCTAACTGACAATCGTGGTAATAACAATATATCTAAGGTTGCGGCTGTCGATCGTCGCCGGCATTATTTCACCGCCTACATTCGATTTTGCGTGCGGCAATTAGCATCGGGTTGCACTTAGCTGAAGTAGTGCTACGTGCATGCATGTAATCAGTATGGCACGTTGCTTTATCACCTCTTGGGAGTTAGTTACGGGCGCTTGCAGTCATCGCATAAAATGTGCATGTCACATTACATGCACATTTTATGTGCTACATGCTTTGTTATTTATGCATCACGGTGTTTCTTCGCCAGCAAGAATACAACAACGCTGATGGTTTGCAAATTGTGAATATTTCGCTTCTTGGTATTGGGATTATTGTCGTTTTAGCATAGGTTTTGTTTTTCCGCATGTTTGTGAGATGATTTTAAATGCACCTTGAGTTTTTGCTTTATTGTTTGGATGTTTTTGGTTGCGTGCGTTTGCTGCCTGCATGCGATTCCAATAGCGATTGCATACAATTTGATCCGATGCTAGTTTGCAAGCACACCGCGAGTCGCGTTGCTATGACGATTCCGCCGCCGTCGATGTCGGCGACTGGCGGCGGCGGGTGACGCAGTGGCAATACACTTTTGCGTGCTTACGTGTTATGGCCGTGTTCGTGTTTATTCGTTTTTTGCTATTACAGAAATTTCCCAGCTGAATGCGTAGACTTCTCGGGCAAACAAGCAACGATTGCTGGGTGTTTGAGTTTAAGATAGGTTTTGAATAACAAGCGTTCATAGTGTATACATTTATGAGTGTTATTAGGTAGGAAAGGTGCGTTTATTTCAGAGTGTTTCAATAATATTGACTAGGGTTAAAAACACATCGATTCGTGGATGACTTGATGCATTTTATTCTTTGAGTTTTAAATGTTATATTAATTTCATTTTATCGGGAATTCCAATTTGGTTGTGAATTTACTAGTATATTCTGAGAAACTTGCAAAAATAAAGTTATGATATTGGCTATTTCGCTTGTGTGATCAGTTTGTATTGATGACCAAAATTTCTGTAGACGAAAACAACTGGAGATTGTTTTTCTTTGTGACTCATTGAATCAACAAATATTCTAGTGCCTTATATGTTTATTTTAGGGTAGTTTTCTCCCTCTACTTCAGTATCCAGCTCGGGTTACTAATATATACAATGTACCCGTCTTCATAATGGATTATATCATTATATTAATAGGAATTACT
The DNA here is from genome assembly GCA_027574885.2 of Drusilla canaliculata. Lineage (NCBI taxonomy): Eukaryota > Metazoa > Arthropoda > Insecta > Coleoptera > Staphylinidae > Drusilla > Drusilla canaliculata. Next base: position 10,255 of record JAODGA020049678.1, on the reverse strand, counting down.
TATTTTTGAACAAAAGTTACGTGAATTGTTATTGTTCAATTTACGGTTTTGTAATTATTAATCTTCTTAGTAATGCAAGAATGAAATAATGTTTCAAATTTGAGCATGTCTAATTTTATGCAGACCATTCTGAAAAAATATTGGGCTATCGATTTTGGGAGGAATACTTGTAATATCAGTCTGTGGCGATGACAATAAACAAACTGGAGTTGTTTGGACTTTTTTATAAACAGTATTGTTTTCACGTTAAGCCCTGCAATAACAAATTGCAATCAATTTCACTGCAATAATAATTCGGAGCGACAAATCGTCTACTTTGTAGTTCAATATTCAAAACATTGATTTCTTTATGACTACAACACTGAGTGTCACTTTGTGCATAAAATAAACAATTTCTATTTTTCCGTTTTACAGCCGCGAAAAGCAAACATTTTCCACATTTCACGCACTAAAAGTTTAGTCTACTCTTCATGCATACACATCGCATCGCCCATTCTAGTTCGATTTCAATTGCAGTAATTGAAAATAACTGCTGTTGACACATTTCAGCCAATTGCCATAGCCAATTTAATTACAAATTAAGTGAATTGTTGTTTATTTACTATTCGAAACCCATGCCACGGTGATTGCATACTTGGTGTAGGCATACGGCGTGGCGACGGCGGTCGCAAATTGATTTGTTAGTTGCGTCCGGCATCGGCCTAGTTGCCGCTGCGTCAATTTGACGAATGCGTCTGACCACTCTGGCTGGAACACAAGCGCACGCGCCTTTGCCCACGTGTCATCTATCATCGCTTGCAAATGGCGCGATTGAGTCGTACATTGTGCGACATTATTAAATCGATACCGCGCCGATAAAAAGCGTCCGGACCGACATGAAGGATTGTGTTTCTGGCCGCCGCCGACTCGTGGTTTGCGTTCGTCGGAATGAGTCGTAATAATGCAGATTGAGTCACTTCGCGTAATATATTTGGTGCTAGAATTGTGCAAGACATTCATATTCGATGTATGCAAGGTCGAAACACTTGGAACTCGCGGAATAGTTGGAACAGCTGTCGAGATTCATTACTTACTTCCATTACGCGCGGCATAATGATCTCATTATATCACTACAGTTGGGTTTATTGATTCGTAGGTAAGGTAAAAGTAGAAATTGTGTTTTTTAAGTCTTAGAGTCTTTCTTTCAAGATTCTCACATTTTTTGACTACGAATGATTTCGTTTACAAATCACTGTCGTCTTGTGTTTGCACCCTGGTACTTAACTCACGCCCTTTACCATCATACATTGGCTGCCGTTTACTTGCAAGACTGCAATATTCTCCCTTTCGGAAGCTATTTTTCTCTGCACCCTATTCTCTTCCAGGTTTTCTTATTCTTGAGATCTTTGTACGAAGTTCCCCTCGCGACGACCGTGTCTATTTTTCTCATTCAAAATTACTTTGCGCTGGAAAACCTCTTGGAAACTTGCTGAGCAGACAATATTCCGATAGTGAAATATTTACCAAGGGAAATGACCTCACAAAACCCTAGCACTAACTGTTTCTTTTGCCACTTTTTGTTATTGTCTTTTGTTTAATTTCTATTTCATTCCGCTAACGAAATGTCTTTTGTTATTTTGTGTACAGGTGAAAATACACCGCATAGATTTTATCACGCGCGTAAATCTTAAATATGCAAAGCGTGTGCTTGGTTATTTCGCCTTTTAGTGCGCCTTATCGCAGCGCGGCTGTCAGAAGTTCTAACGCAAACCAGCATCTAAACGGACTCGACATAAGTTTTCGTTGAGAATGCTGTCGGCGGTTCGTTAGCGCGGTTTTTTATTGATGTCGAAGACACAATTTGAATCAAAGCCGCATCAAATTTGTGCATTCAAAAAGTTTTCGATTTTACAAGTTGGGTGGGACATGTAAAATTTGGATGCTTGCCACTTGTTATCCGCATTGTATAATGTGAGCTAGAAGATTCGAACTTGCGTTTTTTACCTAAGCGTCTACGAATAGAGAGTTATTTTTAAACCATCGTTACACAGTCTGCATGTTGATAGAGAAAAATTAAGTAGTAAAAGTTTGAAATTAAGAGCAACTACAGGCTAACATACACACTTGTGGTTTTTTTAAAGTTTTGATGTTTCTTTTTACTATAACTTTGTGTTATAAGATATCGGCCAACTCAGATTCTCACCTACACATTCGAGTATAGTTAGATTTTTGAGTAGGAAGTTTCTGCATAACACTCACCTCAGCAGCTGCTCGGTTTTTTTCTGTTATAAATATTTTAGATGTAGTCGAGCGTAAAGTCAACAAAATTTGAGGGCGATTGCTGTTAGAATTATAAGCACGAACTTGTGTGGTTTCGCGGTAGGCAAATTGCAGTAAATGCTGAACAAATTAGTCGGGTGATCATGTATGTTCGAAAAGGACGTACTTCTCGTTCGCGCGTAGACGCAAAGCGGTTTTATTTATAGATTTGTTTGATACGAAAATATCGGTGGCATTGGTGCGGTCCGAGCGCACAAATCAAAAAATTACTCAAAATAAACAAGTCCAATGAACGGTCAGCCTGAAATAAAATCGCGGCGCAAAATGAGCGCGTTGAGCGGGGACTGACTGACTGCATTAAACGATTAGATTAGACAATATTTACGGCCTGTTAAATGACTATGTATAAATAAGGAAAATTTTCGCAGTTGCCTTCTTGAAAAAGAAATGGTGGAGGGTCTTTTTATCGATGCGGTTAACCACGGTGACTTTCCATGCACTGTTATTTTATTAATATAATGAAACTTACGTCTCTTGCGTTTCGCACCGATGTGCAGCTCATGTATTACGTATTCGCGTACTTGAGTCGCAAACGCGGAAATGAATAATCATGGTTTTACATGCTTACGTTGACTTGCGCGCATTCAATTGCCAGAGCCAACCACAATGGGAAACCATGGACATCCTCGCGATTTGACTATTTTTATAGTGCTGTTATTGAGAATATTTTGCAAAACAAATAAATTTTCTACATACTTTGAGTGGTTATTTATTAAAATCTTTAAAGTAGGATTAAACGGGTTTGTTTGGGTACCATTTTAACTTTTTGTAACTTTGGGCCTGCCTTTCTTTAATTCTTTCACTTTGGATTTATATTAATGCATTGAAAAATAAATTGTCGCCCACGTTGTGCGGTAAATATTTCGGTCGTTAGGAATCGCATCGCTCCACACGTGAATTTTCTGTTTGTTGAACCCGTGATCGCTGTGAACTTGCGAACGTGACCGCATCATCTCCTCCCATGTGGCCAGCTTCTTAATTTCCATGCGTTGGATTAATTCGCTGCATCTCGAATATGGTTACTTTGATATCATCTACATCGTCCAACATTTGACATTAATAGCTGGTTGATGTGTGTTTAATGTCCATCTAAATCCTTCCCGGAATTAAATGTGATTAATCAGCAATTATCTCATCAAGCCGGATAATATTTTTCTAAAGAAACGTTGCAGCTATGCATATATAGCGGTTTGACGTATAATTATTCGGTTTTGAAATGTTTATGTTCCTCGACTCGCCGGCAAGAGTGTGTCTTGAGATGTGATTTGGGTTATAAGTGTTTGGAGCGGCGATATTTTCGACTTACACGTGTAAGCTACAAGAAGGCGCATCTAAAATTCAATGAACTTTTTACGGTGTCGCGCGTTGCCGAGACGTGAGACACGGTTGTAATACCAAGTAACGCTGGAATGTACTTATTAATACTTCTTATGTTCGAGGAAAAACATGCTTAGCTGCGATGGACACACCTTTGTGGTATGACTATCAAATTTCTTCCGGTTTGGTTCAGCAGTTGGCTTATGATTGAAGAAAGTCGATGAGGATGATTGTGTTTCAGTAGCGTTTTTGTTGGCTTTATTAGTAATAAAAAAACTACTTGAATCAGTTTAATGTAGAGCGAATTTGAAGAGCAAAAAATGAATGGAAGTTTGGTTAATGGCACTTAAATATAATAGGCCCAGTTTAGTTTAATTTTCTGCACTTCAGGTTTTGATTTAATAATTACGTTATTTAGTGTTCGTTAGCTTCAGATCTTGTTATTTAGAAATAGATTTGATTTGAATTAAGTAATTATTTGCATTTATATGTTGAGGTTTTCTGCCAATGAAGTGGTGGCTCTGATTACTTGTGAACGGTAAATTTGGAATATTATTGAATTATTATCATTAAAGTAATATGATTGGGTTGCTGTGGTATGCTTTTAATTAGATCGTGTGACATCTATTAAAAACTTATATAACTAATAAATTCGGCAACATATGACATCTTTAAATTTGCGATAATTAATATTGAGGGTGAATTACGCGACGAGACGTAACATAAATATGCAAATTTCATTAAAATTGATTTAGGAGTTCCAGAGATTTTCCAGGACATAACTGTGTAACACAGGATTTCTATATATATAGACTAGAATGTTCTTGCTAAGTTTAATATTAATTCATGTAAACGTCTACTAGATAGAACCATCGGAAGTTTTCTCATTAGTAGAAGACGATGGCAAATATTAATCATAATTTGTTTGTTTTACTTGAAAACCTGGTTTTTGAAATTGCTTGACTTTAGTCTTCTTCAAATTGTGAACAGTATTTTTTCACATACTTTGTCCAAAAGTGAAGTAGAACTCATTAATATACAATGCAATAACGTTTACCTTGATTCACTAATGCCCACCAATAATTTTTTACCCAACTAATTAATGTGCGTAGTTCTCAAATGACCGAACCACTGGTTTGTGTGAAGTGCTATTTCGGACAAGTTAAGCGAAAGAACATTGTGGGCAACTCAGGCTTGTTGCATAAAGTACTATAGATTTTGTAAATCCAATTATTATGCCAAAAATTGCAAGAATATTTATTACAAGACTATTGTAAATTCATTTTGTAATTTGTCATTTTGTCATAGTTTTATAGATATATGTTTGAATACAATATTTCGTTAATGACGGTAGAAGAAATCAAGAAAACGTGCCTTCATTTCTTTGGTTCTTGATTACTTGATTTTCATTTATGTTTTATGTGAGAACAATTCTGTATATCTGGGTTACAATAAATCGTGATTTATTGTACTGTAATAAAATATAAATTGTTATTGTACTTCTGCAAATGGAAAATGACTATATTTTCTTGTGAAAAATAAGAAATTAAATAATTTAAATTTATAGACGATGAGTACACGTGCAGTTCGTCTTCGTTCGTCGAGTCGACATGACGTTTTAAAGCCCACTTTCAGCGCCGAACCGTAAAGCACACGATACGCGAGATATCAATGCCAAACAGGCGAATCACGCCGCAAGAACACAATGGGCTTTATGTGTCACACGTCGCGTGAAATATATGCAGGCAAGAGCCGCTGCTTGCAGGTTGAGTGTCAATGTCGCAGTTTTATCGTTATTGTTGCTCACGAAACATTGCGATGCTCTCTGTGTGTGTGTGTGTGCAACTCTTCAAGTCACTTCAGCACTGTTTGCGTTGCCTGCACAGCTCCGGAGTGTAGTCTTTCACCATGTCGCCAACGTGCAAAGAAAGCTAGAACAACGCACTTTCCGTATTTGGCATTAAATAGGCGCGTTGACACAACGGGCGCGGGAAAGAAGACCGTACGCGCCCAGTTAATATTTACCTACTCTTGTGTTTGCGCGCACGCGCATACACTCGCAAACGCAGGAGACCTAGTAACCGCCGCGTAATTACCGCCGTTAATTCCGCGGCTAACAATGCATCGATCGAAGAATGGTGCAAGTAGGTGTGTTGTGCATCGGCAATTTATTCCATTTACCGTCAATGGGCTGATAGGATAATAGCGACTGTTTTCTCTACCGATAGGTTCACGCGATCGTGTTTTATTATATATGCGCGCTTTATGAATATATTACTGTATTGCTATTGAAATAAATTGCTTTCGGTTTGATGCCGATGCGGCATTATATACTTTTTGTGTATGAATATAAATGGCTTATATTACTGGGAGTATGTTTGTCAAACGCGCATTATGCTTATAACATTATTATACGCAAATAAGGCACTGTTAACCTACGCGATTGTTACTCTGACTAAACTTTGTAGTTGCACAACATCAGTTTATCAACACACGTGTTCAAATTTTAACATCTTCGATTATAGATTTTCAAAGAAGAGATTCGTACAAATTACGTGGGCAATCTTAGAGCAAAAGCTGTGAAAACTGTAGCAGAAGCGTAATTATTTCAGTCACGGTTTGAGGCCAGTTTCAGATAATTCCCGGGCCATTATCCAGTACATAGATTGCACTTTCTTGCGTTATAAACCTCAACCTCATAACGAGTATCTGTGGTTTTGTTTTTATTACAAAAATACGTGTGTAATTGCGTCTGTAATCGGTAAAACGGGAACACGTAGCAAGTGGTTTTTAATTTTTGTTTATTACATGAAATTGATGGGTTGTGTGTCAAGGTGTGGTGATCGACAAATTTGCTGCATCATATCCACTAACTCGAAAGAAGGTGATAATTTTAACGGAAATTGCTTAATTGCTTCCTAATACGTCGTAGCATCGCTAGATAATACATACCTTGTTGGGATTCAACAAAAACGTAAAATATTGATATTCAATTAACAACTTTCATGGATGGACAGACATGGACTTGTTGTTATTGATTTAACCTAGTTTTTTTGCTCTCCGGGTAACTAGACGTGTGTGAAGAACATACACCTTCATATGATTACATTGTGTATGAAACTTGTTCGGTTTGTAGTTTGAAAGAAAGTCGATTAAAGCGTAGCGAATGAACAAAGTACTTTATGTTGTAGAATTATTATTAATCTCGTTATATATTTAAGTAACAATCAACTAGGAATGTTTAAATTATCCAATTATGCTTCGTCGTAAATGTCTTTGGGAAATGGTTGATTTCATATCGACTAAATTAAGTAGGCCGTTTTTCGCTGCAATTATACTTTTGAATTTTAACGGTACATCGAATGCCTTTAAGGGATAACGTACTTTCTTCGTGATCTTGATCATTTCAGACAGTATGTGACCGTGGTTTGCATTTCCAGCAGTTCTTCATTTTGGGTGAGTTGGGTTTTGCCATCGTCGAAACTTTCCAAAATTAACGTGCTGATTTCCATCGGGTTTTTTATCGCCATAGTTTTAAGAAGAAATCGCAGATACAGGTATAAACCCAACACGTTGTAAAACATCAACACGAACAATACTTCTATATTAATTTGCTTGTTTTTATTGATTTGTGTATTTTAATTTATGAGTGTTGCTTGTTATAAGGTGCGACTTTAAACATGCAGGTGGTCCATATTTTTCAACAACGCTTCAAGGCATGAGAAACAATATGCGATAAATTAATATTGAATTTTTGACAGGTGAATCGATGCGGAAGAAAGTCAATGGGCTATTAATTATGAGTCGATTAATTGTGATACTGATGGGATGTTTGTTTTGGCTCAATGTTCATTTATTCCCATAATGGAGGTGAAAATAGAAAATCAATTTACTGTTTGCGGTGTATTGATTGCAATCGGGTGATGCAGCACTTATTGCTTTAGCTTGAAAAGCGAAGAAAACAGACAATAAAAATTAATTACACATAAAAAATTGAATATTTTACTACCGCATATACTTGTTACTTCTAATAATAGACGTGTTTTCTTTGTTTTTATGGTTCACTAACTGTTACTAAAATTAGTTGCTTGGTACAATTACATACGATATTTTAAAACGTGAGGGCCCTGACCTAGTGCGAAGTCTACGAAACGGCTTCTGATACAAACGCGAATGATTCATTAAGAATGTTTAGATTAACGATTTAATTCAATATTAAACAATTATCAAACTCGTGCAGATTTCGCTGACCTCGTCATCACGCTTTAATTGACCTCTGGTGGATCAACAGCAGGTTAATTACAGGTATATTTTAACGCAGCAACATTTTATTTTAAAATAGTGTTATTAGCTATTTCCTACTAAGTTAAACACTTTAGAAATTGAAACAATTATGCCATGGAACAACATGGCAATTAAATCGATTAATATCAGTTAATCTGATTTGATTTTCTCTTATTTACGATTATAATCCATGGATAAAGTTAAAGAGAGATTTTTAAAGTGGAATATCTGCTTTTTTTAAAGTTTTTATAAAGTCCACAATCGGCTATTAACTCTTTCTGGTTAGCATATACAGGATCAAGAAACGAACACAACGGGCTTCATTTCTAATTAGTATTTTTACCTCGTCTGACTAAATTTCTCCTAGTAAATTAACTTTTTTATCAGCTAATTAGTGCCAGTTTTATGAATAATGGTTATCTTCTGCAGACATTTATCTTAGTTAAACTTTTAAGTAATGTTCGGGTTAATTCGCTTAAATTAGGAAAAGTTGTTTTTTTTTGCAAAGTTTACGACGGTCTTTTGTTAATTAAAGCTTCAATTAATGGTGCGCATAATATAATTTGATTTAATGCGTGGCTCCGTCGAGTTTGTCATTGTTTAGAGGTTTATTGCTCATGCGTTATTCCGGTGTCAGCGACTTTTTATTCGATTCAATTTCAAGGACGTCTATTCGTGACTTCCCCTCATGACTAGGAAAGTTGTTAAACAAAAATGCCGTGCGTGGTTAGACGCTTAAACATTGCGAAATGTTGCTTAAATATTCGACACATATTATTAAATGCGTATTAACTAAATTTCTAGTCTGCACACGAAGGTAAACGCGATTTTTTAGGCATTTATGTGCACATTATTCAAATTTGGTGTTTAATTGAATTGCAGCAGTGCGTGCCTGTGTTGTTGTGTTGCGTCTGCGTTTGTCGGCTGGCTTTCATTGAACTGATTGTCGATCACGTAATGCATTGAATTGGCTGATTACCAGCGCTGTAAATTTTCAATTAACTCCGTGCGACATGCGGCGTTCCGTTGACCAGTGAATTATCGGCGTTTCGGGGTGAGAGGTGAACGAACTTTTTGATTTGCGTTTTGCGGTGAAATTGCCCGACGCAGACAAGCACAGCAGCACGGTGGAAATTTTATGCGTCTTGTTTGGTGTACCTTTTCTTTTGGGTTCACCACCGCATGCAGGGACGACACAAAGAGATTCGTCAGTGCATGGTGACTCATTTACGAGCGTGATTCAATAAAAACTGTTATTCCAGTTGCACGCATGTACCAACGTTTCTTATCGGTTGTATTTTCTTGTGTAATATTTATTGATGGTAAACCTTTTCCGTACCCGCAGGCCTACAAGCTTGAGAGTATGAGCACTTTTACTTTGTGCTGAAACAATTCGAAACCTAATTTCAAGGAAACTGTTGTTGGCGAGCGGTTTTACGCGAAATTATGTTGCAACCGTTTTGCCAGACTGGCGTAATCAGAATGTCGCTTTGTAGCACACGCTGGATGAAAATAAGTTCATAGGGGCAATAGTCGCAATTTGCATTCGCAAAGTTTGTGATTCTGAAAATATACACGTCATGTTGCAATCGTTTTCTCTTGATTATCATACGATTTGTGTATATATTATTGTTACATGGATGTGTTTTTATTTTTAAAATTGAATGCGCTTTGTCTACTTTAAATTGGGTGGAAATTTTACTGTTGACAAGTGAAACCTCAATAATCAATATCAGCTGTGTATAGTTGGAAATTGATTGAGCTTTAAGAATTATGGTTAATCACATTACGGACAAGCAAATAAATTTATACGACGTATTATTAAGTTTATATTCTCAAATTTATTTTGGATTGTTTGCAAGAGCGTATAATTGTTTTCAGTTTATTGTGATGTGTTGTGGAATTGTTGATTTATTTTTGTGAAATTGGGTTCTAACTATATAAAAATTGCAAGCATTGTGGAAGTAAACTTAATACCGTTTTTGAAGGAGATGAATTACACCATGTTTTTTATTTTGTGCATTCTTGGCTTAATTTTTTTTTTTTATTATTTCACGGTTTAAATAACAGCAATTTTTATCGCTTTAGTTTAGTTGGTATAAGAGATTGTATTTTATGAAAGTTTAAAAATTAAACGCGTTAGAATTTTTATATATATACTAGCTGTCCCGTCGAACTTCGTCTCGCCCTAAATTACATTTGAGTATAGTGTTAGAATCGGAAAATAGACAATTATTGTAACCTCACATTTATTGATATTTTCGTAATTAGTTTCAATATTTTTCTTCATTTTCCAATTTTTTACCTTAACTTTTAACTTAAGGTTACCTAACCC
>JAODGA020049661.1:0-12423 GCA_027574885.2 Drusilla canaliculata | reverse complement strand
TTTCAAACACGTGCAAAATGTGCATCATTTTGTGCTCGTTGAATAATATACTATTTTTGCATACCTTGCCCGAAAGTGAAATATACCTCAACAATAAACAATGTAATAACGCCTAATTATGTTAACGAGTGACGATAAATATCTAAAACAAAGCAAAATAAAAATTAGTTCAATACTAGTGAGGATAAAAATGCGAGCATTGTGGTTGGTTAAAATCTGCGCAATTCTCGACGATTTTTCACAAATTGGTATTGATTTTTATCCACATGGAATGCGTGCGTTCATACCAAATTTTGGTTGCGTACATTAGTCGCTAGAAAGCGCTTTAACGCTTTCTTTCAAATACAAATAAACAACGCGCTATACCCTACGCAAGTTTGGTTTGAACGCTGCCTTATTGAAAAAGCCCAATTAGGAAACATGCAATTATAACCTTAATTTGACGTATTAATTGTTATAACAATTAGCGCCGGCTAATCGTTATAACAAAATATCAACAACATTCTAAAATGGTCTTTCCTGGCTCATTCCGTAAAGTACTAAAACTTTTACATACAAACAGTGTACATGGTACTTGGTAGACCCACGTGTTGCGTTGCTATGCATTGGTTGCTATGTAATGTATGTAACAAACCCATGCACACCGATAATTTTTACTTTATATGTATATCAAGTTATTAGTGTTTGAGGATTGTTACAGTACTGTGTAGGTGTTTGAAGGATTCTTTTTTCGTAGAAATACTAAAGTGTAAGAGTTATGACATGATTAAGTTTAGTGCAAACAAGTTTAAGTCCGCGTTACTTTATTTGCGGAAGCATGTAAGAAGTAAATGAGGTGCTCCCAAAAAAAGTAAATAAAAAACGACGAAATAAAACACTCGCGGACGACTTTTAGGAGGCGACTGGAGGGTCGAAATGACTCGCGCCAGAGAAGCAAATTAAGCCGCTTCACTTTTAATGCCGCCGTCCCGCAATACGTGTGTAACACGACCCGCGGTGGCGGCAGGCGTGCGGCGACCGTTGTGTCCCGGACGCCTGCAGCCGCACAACGGCCTGATAGCGACGATGTTTTGGGGTAACGAACGGCCCTCCTGGCAGAATTACGTCAACAAATTATACTACCCGCTTCCCGAGCTTTTACCGTGTGGGTATGCATGTGTATGTGGTGGCGTTTCCCCATCACCATTACGCCACCACCGCACCGCTGCGAGTATTGACGCCAACAACCCCCAAACACCAATACCAGGCCGCTATATGCGTTTTTTGTTCGTTGCCAAATTAGTGCTAAATATCACTGCAAAGCAAGCGCATCACTGACCGATCCAAAAACCGGTTTGCTGTGAATGTGACCTGCATTATCCCACAAGCAAACAAATTCGCGGAAAATACAAGGGGTGAGGGAGAAAATAAAACTAGGGCACATTGAGGAGTTGCGAGCGTACTGCCTTATGGCTTCTTATGTGCCACTCGACGTTCCACATTGATACGCAGTAGCGTACGTACTAGAAGTCCGGCGAAGAATATCATCGCGCCCGCCTTTGCCACCCCCTTTCCCGCCATTCCACACCAACCACCCTCTCCGCAACAGCAACAAAGAACGCGAATGCCAAAAACCTCTCCAGACATTCGATGCCTTTTATGGGGCTCTTTTCCTCGTATTTTACGTTTATGTCCCTTCTACGCGCAGCGAAGACAACAAAGATGACATGACAAGGACACGCGCTTACACAATGGAAAGATGAAGAGAACTGGAGGAATTTAATAACAACGAAATCGAGCCTCTTGAAAAAAAAAACGTAATGTGGCAAAAAGTGAAAGAGTCAGAATTGATCGCACTAACCCCACAAGCAACGGACAGGCTTTTGACATATGGACACCACCCCTCATCATACCCATTCCTCTTGCAAGTAAAACTCTTTACATATTTGCATGATAACCGCTGCAATCGTAAAATGACGTCAAAGCGTGCCATTTTTTGCGTTCTATTTTATTTATAGAGATTAATTTTAGTGGGATGTTTTTGCAATGCGCTCATGTCATTAATATACGATCTTTGCTGATCAATTAATCATTCCGGCTTTCCGCCGAAATTGATGACTGCTCTGGTGTACAATAGAACACAACATGTCTGTTCAGTTTGATGATAAAAGCCATGCGCCAATAAAAAGCACATTCCCCGGGCTTTTGCAAAAAAAAAAGATGATAAAACTGACTGTTGCGTCCATTAAACTAAAATCTACAACAATTTTTATACAAATCTACCAAATAATGGAAATTTTTCTAAATGTTTATTACGTTGTGTACTAATGGATATATTGTGTCATAATATTTGCAATAGTAGATTGCGTTTTGGTTTAATTAGCACTAATTTGCTCGGGAACCAAAAAGTTTGTATAAAGGTGAATAAACAAAGTGCTACAATCGCAATGATGGCATGACAACGTGATTGATAGATAGACATGCAATCGATACTTGCAGTCAGACAGTAGACGATGATCAATCAGTGAATATATGATGCGTTTTATTGAATGCGCGTTGGTTTTTGCGTTCGTCGTGTTCGGGTTGGCACCGAGCGCTGGTGGACTGAGTGAATATTTACAGTTTGTGCCCGCCACCAAGCGCAATGTGACACTGCAGGTCAACGTCACTGGTGGGACGATACAAGGCGCCGAGGTGCTCTCCTACCATCGTAATGTCACCTACTTCAAGTTTTTGGGTATACCGTATGCGGATCCGCCAATCAACGAGCTGCGCTGGCAGGTTGTAGAGCAGTGCTAAGGTCAATGAACTCCGTTTTGACTGAAAGCTTATTTCTAGTCACCCAAACCTCCAACGCCATGGACGGATGTGTTGAATGCAACCCTGGAGCGACCGTTCTGTGTGCAAATGTCTACAGACGAGGGTATAGAAGATTGCTTGTATATGAACGTCTATGTCCCGCAGATTGTAACTCCATTGAGTAAACCCTAATCAGCTTCAATCAAACACTGAAATATTTTGTAGAAAAATGTCACCAACTACCCTGTAATGGTCTGGATCTACGGAGGGAGGTTTGCAAACGGTAATGGTAACTACACACTATACGGCCCGGACTTCCTTTTAGAGCGGGAGGTTGCTTTTGTAAGCTTCAACTATCGATTGGGGATCTTTGGCTTTCTGAGCAGCGAAGACCTAACACTGCCGGGCAACTATGGTCTCAAGGATCAAGTGCATGCGCTGCAGTGGATACGCACAAACATTGCCAACTTTGGGGGTGACCCAAATAGGGTAACAATCTTCGGGGACAGCTCCGGCGCTGCCTGCGTCAGCTACTTGATGCTCATTCCGAAAGTGAAGGGTCTCTTTCATGGCGCGATCATGCAAAGTGGAAGCGCCCTATGTCCCTGGGCCTACCAACGGGAACCCCGCAAAGTATTGACGACCCTCGGTTATGCGTCTCGTATATTTGAGTCTAATATCACACTAATGGTAGAACGACTTCGTAAAGAAGATACGAAGAAACTGAGGTCAAAAGTCCTTGCTATCAATGTCGGCGTAAGTAAACTATGGTTATGTTTCTCCTGCATCTATAGTCAACTGTGTACATCTTTCATTCAATTGAATCTCGATAAATAATGTAATAAAATAGCAAGACTGGAATGAATAAGATAAGAACGTCCATGTTGATTTCAATAAAATCATTGTGTTCTATTAAGAAGGGCGATTTTTCGTAGATTTTTAATGGATTTTGATATTTGCAGAATGCGATGGAGCCGCTTAATGGATTACCATTCGCGCCGAGCATCGAACCGCCCCACGCGGATGCCGTGCTTACGAATCACAGCAACGAATTGTTCGCTAATGGAAAATTCAATACGGTGCCATTTATGATTGGATTTACGGCGCAAGAAGCTTCCATCGTCCAAGACGGTATCGTGACAAAGTCCCTCTCGCACCGCCTGCGGCGCCTTCGCTCTCGCTCCCCTATCTCTCATCGCTTCGCCGGATCTATCTCCGACGCAAAATCCTTTCAACCCGTCGCGCACATCGTGATTTTTCCACTCTGCTCGAACACCTTCTAATCGCTTCTGCTTTTCAGTCATCGAGAGAACGCGGCCGTACATCGCGCACTGGGATCTGCTGCCGCACCTTCTCGTGCCGGCGAATCTCAACGTCACGTCGAAAGTCAAGCGCAAGGAGATTGCGATGAAAATTAAGGCGTATTACTTCGGCAAGAAGTTGATTTCGATGTCGCCGAAAACGGAAATGATGAATGTACGCTGCGCGGCAATAACGCGCATCATCGTGTGACCCGCACAGCCGTGTTACAAGCGTTCGCGCATTTCTTATGTTCTAGTTTATTGGCGATTCGCAATTTGTGCGTTCAATCAGGCACAACGTTCAAGTGTGCGCCAACTACTCGGCGATCTACCTGTACGTGTTCTCCTACGAGGGCTACATCGGTCGCTATGGAACGAAGAAGGAAATCGCGCGGAAGGTGAAGGGCGCCGGTCATGTGGAAGATGTCTTCTATTTATTCCTGCAGGGCAATATCACGACGACCAACCAAACCGACTGGAAAATCATTTCGGTTATGACTGAATTATGGACGAATTTCGCTAAGAACGGGTTAGTATTTGTTACAGTTGAATCAATCATACATGAGCACATCCGGATCAAATCCATGTTATTCCTAATCTTACCGATTAGGAGAAATTTAACCAAACGCAACAGCAACAATGACACATCTGTACAACTATACAAAAAACACAATTTATCTCCTTGTACGTGCCTTGATCATTGCCATGACACTTGCAAGTAACCCAAAACAAGTACAATAAAGCTATAAAGAAGTTATGCTCATAAATTGACATCGTGTTGTTTTCGTAGCAAACCAACGCCGTTGCACAACAACAACGTAAACATCACCTGGGATCCGATTAACGCCAAAGAGAAGGAGATGTACTATCTTGACATCAACACGAATCTAACAATCAAGAAAGAACCTCGAGCTGATGCAATGGACTTCTGGGACGATCTGTACAAGGAGTACGGATCTTCATACTACAACACATTCCGGAAGTGAGTCGTGCGTCGAGGTGGCCATCAACACAGCAAAAGCCAATTTCAGAAGCTGGTCAGGTTTGCAAATATCAAGACCTTTTCGTAGACTTGTAGACATACATTGGGAACACGTAGACCTTGTACACGGTCAAGAGACACTCTAAATTCCAACAAAACACACGCCAAGCAGAATTTTTACACATCATATTTATAATATAAATAAACTTAATAATGAGTAATTATGAATGATGTAAATTACTTTATCATCTTTTCTTCCTCCCGCAATAACCACAAAACTATAAACAATGTGGTTCACATGATTTGTTTCTATATACAAATGACGTAAAATTAGTAATATATTTTTGTTTTACGGTCATGGCACTTAAAACTGCAATGTAAAAATTGAATTGTTTGCATAAATTGACAGAGAATAATTAGCTTATTTGACATTGGGACTCCCCGAGCACACGCGCGTGGTCTCCGACTTGATATCCACATGTAGCATCAGTGTGGCGACGCAGTTGGTAAAGAACACTTGGATTTCGGTTAAAAACACCAAACACGGAAATCCACTCGCAAACCACGCATGCGAGCGTGCTCCAGTGCAGTTATTACAGTTTAAACAGTGTAACAAACGACTCTCGCGCACAATTCTGGCAAACTTTATAATTACGTGCAAAAAAACACCATGTTGGGATATTTCTTCGTACTTAGTATTATCTGCGGCTCGGTGAATTGTTGGTATAAACTACCCGCAGGCAAGGCAGTAAGTACGGTTGATTGGTTTCCGATAGTTTAATAGTTCCTTTTTGCAAACTTTAAGCCCTATTTGTCTGCGTCGATTTCCTTCCCTTGAATGATTCAATTATAGCATGTTCTATGCGGAAATATTGGAGGAAAGTTTAACATGATCCTTACAGCAGGCCGAGCTGCAGGTGGAATTATCCACGGGCATCATTCAGGGCGTGCGGCTGCGGACGGAGCGTGGGCTGGCGTACTACGCGTACCGCGGCGTGCCCTTCGCCGCGCCGCCCGTCGGCGATCTGCGATTCCGCGTAAGTTTCGCGCCAAAACTTTGCACCGCCGCCGCTGCTGCTGCTGCTGCAACCGCCGCCGCGCTGGCGGAGCAAAGTTGTGCGCTCAAACGCAACCATCTATTATTTACAGGCGCCGCAAGAAGCGCCCGGCTGGGACGGCGTCCTCGACGCCACCGAGGACGGCGCCGCGTGCCATCAATTGTTCAACGGCACCGGCGACGAATCCGAGGACTGCCTGTTTCTCAACGTCTACACGACGCTGGTGAGCACGCAAACAGTTCAATTACGCTGCAATTTGCGATCAATTGTGAAGGAATTTGCGTCGGGCGCAATTGCGCAATTGATGCCGAATTACCACTCGCCGATGCGCGCGCGCGTCGTACGCAAACTCACAAGCAGCGCATCGTTAATCACGCGCCGAAAAACAATAACATTAATTGGATTCGCAGGGGAAACAGGCGCGCAACGCGACGACGACGACGCGTCTGCCGGTGATGGTTTGGATTTACGGCGGCGCATTCGTTTCCGGCTCTGCCAGATCCACGCTCTACGGGCCTGATTACCTCCTTGAGAAAAACGTCATCGTGGTGACCTTCAATTACAGACTTGGGATATTCGGTAAGTGATTCTTCCAAGTCCCCTTATGGTATATATCGAATGGGGCAATCAATATCAGAACGTTTTGTTGACTTTCCAGGATTTCTAAGCACAGGGGACCTCCACTCACCTGGGAACTATGGTCTCAAGGACCAGATCGCCGCACTTCGCTGGGTTAATCGCAATATTCATCTTTTTGGGGGCGACCGTAATAACGTAACTCTTTTTGGTGAGAGTGCCGGCGCAGCATCCGTCAGCTACATGATGCTAGCCCCACAGGCTGCTGGCCTGTTTCATCGTGCCATCTCCGAAAGTGGTAGTGCGTTGTGTCCATGGGCACTACAACGCAACCCACTGCCTGTTGCCTATCAAATGGGGACCTCGCTAGGAATTCTCGCCTTGTCTACCGATGCGTTGGTTCATGGTCTACGACAGCAACCAGCTGAATCACTAATACTTGCAGCTACCAGTCCGGCGCTAACAGTTAATATTACCCCTAATCAAGTATTGACAAAATGTCTTAATACGTCTTCTTCAAATTGCATAGAATCTGATAAACCCTTTGAATGGTTTGGCGTTTAGTCCAACTATCGAACCTGACCACCCAGATGCAATTCTTAGCCAAGGCGCCCATGAGCTCTTCCGACGTGGTCGCTTCAATCGGGTGCCCTATATTATCGGTTTCAACTCGGAGGAGAGCGCCGTCCTACAAGAGAGTAAGCTACTAATAATATTAACTTTTCTCATACCAGCTCTAGCAAAGCCCCCCTCTGGCGAAATTGTGTGCAATCTTCGGAACGCGTGCAGCGTTTTTTTATGAAAATACCCAACTCCCACCGCGGGAGTGGAATCCGCAACCCCATATTAAAACTGACCTCGTTGCGCCCTGATTTTCTTTTATAGTGCTGGACTATTTGAGGGTCTACTTGCTGAGCTATGACGTACTGCCGACGAACCTCGTCCCGGAGGATATGCGTGTGCCCAAGTTATCCCTCAATTACGTCGACGCCGGTTATAAAATTAAATTATTCTATTTCGGCGTTCTATCATCGGTCGCCAGGAGCTCGCAGTATCTCAAGGCAAATATATATATATAGATATAAAAATCATGGCTGCCTGCAATCTCTTAACGCCGGTCTCCCGTTCTCTCACAGTTCATCAGCGACGCGCAGTTCATAAAGCCCATCCGGGAGACGGTGCGCCTGCTTTCGAATTTCACCCCGGTTTACTTTTATGAGTTCTCCTACGAGGGCGCGCTGGGCATCAACGGTGTTAATATGGATAAGCCCATTGTTCAGCGCGGCAGGGCGATACAGGGTAGGGACATAAATCATCCACTTTGCCAACATTATAAGCGTCTTGTAAGGAGCTTGGCGAGTTTGTTTGGCCTCTTCTTTTTACAGGCGTGGGTCACAGCGAGGAGATTTGGTATCTATTCAAACGCGCCAAACTTGCTGTGGTTAACGATGTGGACGCCATTCAATCGGACGTAATTCAATCACTTTGGACCAACTTTGCCAAGTTCGGGTAAGCAGGTGTCAATCGACTATCGGGGCGAACGATGGGATACATGTTTCACTTTTAAAGCGATCCCACACCAAATCAGAGCCCGTTGCCGGACAACGCTGCTTGGCCGCAAGCCAGCGGCGCTAATGAATTCACCTACTTGGACATTGGTCGCGATTTGGTGTTGAGGCAGAATCCACGAAAGGAAGCGATGGAATTCTGGGAAGTTATGTACGCCAACTACGGCCGTCCACCATTCGATACTTACTAGAACTTTGTTGCGGGAAGTTAGTGGTCCTAGTGGTTATCGCACACACCGGCCATTAAGTTATAAATTGGATAATTTATAGCTCTTTAAAAGATCACACGAGATCGTATTCAATAAGTTCTAATCAGTTTTATTAGATTATTGGGAAAAGAACAGCACAAATGATTCCAGTACACTTAATTCGCATCGTAGTTGCTGGCTTTAGGTACAATGTAACTAATCTCGGCTATAAAATTTATACTGATACAGCACGGAAGAAGGAACAAACAGCAACAGCGATGGGAATTTAAGGAGCGGCGAGTGCCACCGCGCCACACTCGATGTCAGACTTTGTTGCGCTTACAGTAGGCGATAATAAAAATTTTAAGAGACTACAAAATGTGTGAAAATGCGGCGATTCTCTTTAATATATTTATAACTCATGGTTTTATAACAATGTTGCGCTTATAAAAATGTTATCGGGATAATAAAATGTACATAAGGAGCACAAGACCGTTTTATGGCAATCATCTTGGGTGCAATGTATTCACTAATTTTTTATAGCGCTATTCTCTAGAAGAACGGCCACAACTTTGAAATTGCGTTATGAAATATATGTGGGAATTCGATTTTGCAAAGTTGCAACGTTGTATGTTCAAATAAAAACAAATATCCACTACGTCAAAGTATGCTTCTAAGATGGGCGAATATGATCTGTAAGAACAATTTATGAGATTTGGTTAGGAAGAAGTTTGAAAGACCAGATTAGAGAAAGACTAGTCTAATGATTGTCAAATAAATCGGATCTAGCTACTATGAGTTAAGACTGTTCAGACTCCTTGTCATCTAGTAACCTTATAAACTATGTTTCTGTGGGAATCATCTCAACTTAACATAATTATACCTTACTTCTCTGCTATATATTAGGAAGGTAAATAAATATGTTCTAAGAACTAGTCTGTATCGAAGGGAAGGAAGAGAGCCTTATGATTTTCTCTAAATTGATTGAATATTATTCAATTTCTTCAATATTGAGTTACCCATTCCAGCGTGTAGATATACTTAGATTAAATTGATGTTTTTAAAAATAAAATTTTCAATCTAGCATTAAGATGATAAAATTTCGTCCCAGGTAAGTATCAACTTACTCAATATCGCCGCAATTCTAAAATTGCTACATTTTCCTAGCCACAAGAAAACATACTTTAATATACAGATAGAGATTGAAGCGAAGAATAGATAGAACGAAGTTCTATTATCGCATTCTGGGTTTAATATTCGTGGCGCGCCCTATGTTGGCTTATGTACACAAAAGCTTTCGACGTTCGAGCTCCCATTGATTGATATATCAAACGCGAGTTATGTTACTTTACGTCACGGCGAGGAAATTCGAGTCCATCCAATTTCCCACATGCTGCAAAATTCCAAAGCTGAAAACAAACTGATTTCAGTTCCGGGCCATAAGCGTTAGAGCTACAGCAAAAAAGGAGCTGATAATGGATTAAAAAAAACGCCGCATCTACAATTTGCAATTTCTATTTGCGATCAATGTAACAACAACATTGTGTTATTTACGTTTACACCTGTTCTGATTTGCATCACGAGAGGAATAACAATGTCAACTTTAAGATCCATTTATAATGCTCATATCTTATTGATCGGGAACTACTCTTCGACGGTGCTCGAGTATAGGGCAAATTTATTATGTACTGCGCAGAGCGCTCTTAATTCATTCGACGTCGCGGCAGTAACCGAAAGTTTAATTACTTTTATGGTAATTTGTCGTTGGGAGTTTTTTGTATTCTTTTAACGAAGCGCTTTTATTTGCCGGCACAATGCACTTCAACAACCACTTTCTAAGCGGGTAAGCAGCTTCTCGTCAGTGTACTATTAAATATTGACAAGCAACTCGAAGAAGAGCGCATAAGTTTATGCACTTAATGACTTAATGACTATGTTAACGCATCATGCAAAAATGCTCATTTTCCAACTTGTAAAAATGAACAAAGTTGGTGGAGTTTGTAATAGAATACAAATAAATGAACTCGGGGAACATGGTAATAACTTTGCCAACTTGGAACGGCTCACAATAATGAAATAATTATTAATACGTCTTGCCGAAGTAAGTAGGTAAGTCAAATACAAAAGTTAAATAATTCGGTAGTAAGTTAGGTCATTCCGCGCAGGGAAAGCTGCTGCGCGTGGCGCGCCCGGTGCGCAGATATACAGCATTTGCCAAAGTACAACAAAACTCCGCAGCTGCGGCCAGCAGGAGACGAGTGAAATAATGCGAGTTAAAGTTGTATCACGCGAATTTGCCCGCGTGAAATATTAAACGCATGATACATTCCAGCATTAATATTCATGGCGCTCGTGATGGCGCGGCGGGTGCGCATTTTTCATCATTTTTCGTGTCGGAGGGCGGGCGTGCGCGTTGTTGGCAGGATGCCGCCGCTGCCGCCGCCACTGCCACCGCCGCGCGTAAATGTGCCACTTGCCTGCGGCGATGAATAATCACCCAGTGGCAGCTCGCATACCTGTCCGTCGCCGGCGTGCGGCACCCGAGACGCGGACAAACAAGGCGCATGCATACAGGCCGCAAAAGCAATCTGGCCTGGCTAATCAATCATCGCATCATCGATGCACATATCGCAGGGTGTATGTGTTGCCGGTAGCAGGCGTTGACATCTAGCTATGCCCATCCAACTTATATGCAATTTGTAACTCCATACAACCTTATCCAACTCAACTCATCTGAACCCATTCCTGGTCTTATTAGAATATTTAAAAAATGAGAATGACCCAAATGAAGAAAGACACTCCAGGAACAACTCTAGATTGCATAGTACAATCTCAGTACAATCTCCGTAAAAGCTTCTTGTCATCCAAATGATCAACATGCGATGATTAATTCTACATAATCATATACTTCACTGTTTTGCATCTCAGATATGTGGAAGATGCTAAATATCAAAGTCTAAACATGTCCTGTAGAATGCAAATAGACATGTTAACTAGTAGTAACTAGGTTTTAACTAGTAACTAGGTTGTGACAAACAAAGTGACACTTTATATTTTCTAAATTAATTGTTTTTTTTATACCAGCTCATCCAAACTCTGTCCAATTCAATCAACACCAATCCAACACAACTCAATCTGTTCTATTCCTTGACTTATGTCCGATGATCATCGGGTATAGCGGGTTTACTTACTTTGAAGAAAAACTGTCCAGGGACAACTCTAGACAACATCGTACAATATTCTAGAGCAATCCGTCTTCCTCAGGTCCTTGTCATCAAGTTACCTTGTATGATACTTTTGTGAGGATCAACATACTTTGATCAACTAAACAAAAGCATATCTCATTTCTGTGTACCTCAGATATTGGATAGATGCTTGATATTAAAGTTTGATTCTGGACCAGCTACCTACTAATGATATGGTGATGGGTTCTAGTAATCTCATGTGTCGTAAGTAGTCCAAGTAGTAAGCTCCTAAGATGAGCGAATATGATCTGTAAGAACAATTTATGACATTTGGCAAATTTCTAAGATAAAGTTGATCTAAACAAAACCAGATTAGAGAGAGATTAGTCTAATGATCGTCAAATAGATCGGATTTAGCTACTATAAATTAAGACTGTTTAGACTCCTTGTCATCTAGTAACCATATAAGTTATGTTTCAGTGGGGATCAACATACACATGTCAACTTAACATAATCATCACTTCTCTGCTATATATTAGAAAGTAAATATGTTCTAAAAACTAGTCTACTAGTCTACTAGTCTACATCTACAAATGAAGAAAGACACTCCAGGAACAACTCTAGATTGTCTCGTACAATCTCCTTAAGCGACTAAACGGAAAAAAAAAAATATTTTCTAGACCACCTCGGTGGCATAGTGGTATGTTTAATGACTACAATGCGAGAGGTGCCGGGTTCGATTCCCGGCTCAGGTCAAAGAAAAAATGTGGTTCTTGTCAAATATTAA
>JAODGA020049563.1:0-10388 GCA_027574885.2 Drusilla canaliculata | reverse complement strand
CCGCTGCTGGACGTCGCCATTTGCGTTGTGGTTGACTGATGGTGACCGGAGTCATCTTTCTCCACCGGCGAGGAAGTCGCCGATGAGCTGTCCGGACTCTGGACCTTACCCGGAATCTGTGGGGCGGTGCCTTTCGTCCGCATCTTGGATTTCCGCTTCTTCAGAATTATTGACCCTAGACCATTACCGTCGGATTTGATCGTCGCGATTAGGTCTGTCGGTCTTTCAGGTGGACTGGAATGCAAATGTGATTGACTCGAACTCGGTTGTGCCAATATTGTCGCGGGCGGTAGTTCTTTGGAAGACGATTGATCGAGTTGATGTTGCTGCTGCTGCTGCTGTTGCGTCGTATTCTGATTCTGCTGGTTGTCCAACTTTGCGACTAAATCAGTAAGCAGCTCTTCCATGCGTTGCATCTTCTGCTTTAGCCCCTGAATCTCCAGTTTGACGTCGACTTTGAAGTCCATCAGATTCGTGAGCAGTTCTTTGTATTCTGCCGGTGATGATGTGTCGGTTTGTTGATATAGTTGTATTGAACTAGGGTCACGAAGGCCACAGTCATAACTCTGCATCTTGCGCAATTGTAGGGACTTTTTGGGTGTTTCGAACTCAACGATTTCCTCAATTGTATCCTGTCTGTTTACCGTGGTTGGTGATCCTTGGGCTGATACCTTCTGCAGTTTGGGAAATATTTTGTTACCACTACCGCCCTGGGGACCTGATGAAGTTGAACTAGAGGACCCAGGCCGTTCTTTCGCTGTCTCTTTTGCGCTGAGACTGCGCTGGAATGCAGTTTGTGGTTGTTGAGAGTTCTCACTGGAAGAGTCCAAGCTAGACGAACCTAAAAGACGTCCCCATTTACTCGCCCTTGGTGGACCGGCGGCGGGTCTTGTCACTTTGGTGGTAACAGCGTTGTTATCATCTTTCTCCGCGACTGATGACAACTTAGTTGTGGATACAACCCGTACCAATGCCTTGGTTTCATCATTTTGATCACCTTTTTCCACATCACTCGTTGGCTGCGCTGGTGGGGTATGCGTCGTCCGGTCTCTTCGAAATTTTGAGAATATCTTACGCACTAAGTGATCCTGATTTTGATCCAGCTGTGGCTCGTTTTTCCGCCGCTCGGCTAGTTCCTTCTCCCTTCGCACATCAGCGACTTTCCTAAATATGAGACGATGGCGCAGATTGTACGTGAGAATCAAATTACGTGCGAAACTATTTGCAAACGCCTGATAAAAGTCTAACACTTCCAGCAGTTTGTCCCGTTTGATGGTGTGCAGATCACAATAGGTTAATGCGCGCACGTTCGCTGCCGATTGGCCGACAGCATTGTCTTTCCAGAAGGAGTCACCGAATACATCGCCCTTGCCGAGAATGGCAACAACTTCATCATCCTGAATTACTTCCAAGGACCCCGTCACAATGAAGCACAATGAGTCTATCGATTCGCCGGTGTGGTAGAGCAAATCGCCGGGGGCTGAGTGGGACATTGTGAAATGCATGGCCAGCGCACGCAAGCAACCATCGGAAGCGAGTCTAAAGGCAGGGTGTTCGTTGAAAACTTTTCGATTTAAATGTACGCATATATCTGCTTTCATATCCTTTGGACAGAAATTTAGCACCTAAAATGTTGAACCAATCAATTAAGAAAACTGTAAGTTGAATTAATTTATCGTACCTTATCTTGATCTAATCCTTTCGTCATCGCCCATGTTGAAACAACGTAATCCATAACACGTTCCGACAGTGCTTTGGGTACTTCATGTAGTTTCATAAATTCTCGTACGTTATTCAGCATATCGTGATATTTTGCTGTTGCGCTTGTCATTTGTTGAATTATTGTTGTAACGTGACCAAAAATTGTAGCGTATAATAGTGCTATAAACAAGTAAGACATTTAAATTCAATAATACTTTGTGAATGGTCATGTACCTGCAATAATCATCATGCAGATGGTGAAGATTCGTTCGTTATCGGTTTCGGCGGCGACGTTACCAAAACCGACGCTAGTCATACAAGTCATTGTGAAGTACAACGCCGTCACGTACATTGTTTTTCTCGACGGACCATTAATCAATTCCGGTGTGCTGGAATCATTGGGCCATACATACGAGTACGGATTCTGTGTGATATTTGCCAACTTCCAGAGCCAGCTGTACTGAACTCCATTATCCGCATCCGACCTCCCTATCGAGTACCAGATGCACGCTAGCCAATGCGCAACCAGCATGTAGAAACAAAGTAATAGAATCAACATTGCCGCCCCATACTCTAGATATCTGTCTAGTTTCCTAACAACACGCCCAAGTCGTAGCAAACGGACGACTTTAAGAGCACTGAAGAGACTTCCAATGCCCTGGAATAATTCCCAATGAGTTTTCTAAACTTTGTGTTGAATATAAGAACTACTTACATCCTCATCATGATCAAATGCATTAAAAACATCATATGGTAAGCAACTGAGCAAGTCAATGATAAACCAGCTGCGCAGGTAGTTCATTCGTATCACCTTCGGATCGGAAACTACCTCGCCGCCGGGACCCACGAAAGTCGTGTGGAAATTGAGCACGATGTCGATGAAGAAGATCACATCGACGATGGAATCAACGACGAGCAGCGATACGTCCTCGGAGGTTTTGTTCTTGAAGGCGACGTTGTACGGCACCATAATCGCCGTATAGAAGGTTAGACAGAGAATGATCCAGTCCCAAATTGCCTTAAAGGCGCAGTAGTGCAACAATATGTGTGGGGGTGTTTTCGGTGCTTCCTGTCTGTATTGCGGCATAATATCCGCACTCAAACTCATCATCTATAATTAACCAATACTCATGTGTACACATTCCAATTAAATCAACCCATTTGAGGTTGGCCCAAATCAATGATCTATGTTTACCTGAGCCAGATGCGATTGTTTCGTTGTATCCTTCAAATTGGGCAGATGTGAAACTAGCACAGATCGACTCCTCGTTACAGATCGTGCAAGTTTTGCAAATTTGGAAAGGCCTGCAGCAACAATACAGTTAACATTAAACAAACAATAACACTTCAAACTTGCTGGTACCTCCTTTGGTATCGTCCGTTTCGATAGGTTGCTTCAACGCAGTGATGTCCCGGAAAGTAAGCAGGAACAGGACAACCAGATCCCTCTCGTTCTTGATCGGCGAGATTTGCAGCAGTAGCCATAGTGGTGTTTCTAGAATCGTCACGAAAACAATTTAAAGCAAAACCAACATACATCAAACGCTATCATAATGAGATGTATTCAAAAGAGAAAAATACAATGAACATGAAGATGCTTGTATATATAAATATATATATATTATAATATTTCGTAAAATATCTAGTAAAATACGGCAATTAATATAATGTTGCAATTTGTGGCCAAGTTTACTGTTAGTAGCAAAATGATCAACTCATAAGCAAATGTCTGATAAATTCAATCAATTCTACAGAGTAAATGATATTTACTTTGGTCGGCTAGGAATAACCAACAAGTTTATGGAGTAATAATCCGAATCAAACATGACAATAATTTGGTAAACAAAAGGTGTTTACTTCAAAAGAAAATCCAATAAAAACTTAATATAAACAAATATAAAATATATAGAGACAGGGTTAGTAGATACTATAGACATCTATAACATGCTACAATTCTATTTTATATGACATGATATTTAATGACAGAGATAAAGACAACAAGTTGTGGATGTCATGGGTGATCAATATACAATACAGGACTACAAACTTTTATATTTGGGATATCGCAAATTAAGCCAAAATTTTTAGAAATACATTTAGGTAGCATTACAATGAAATCTAATAGGCATATGCCCATTATTATATTGTTATATTTTACATAAACATATAAATGTATTTTGGTTAATTATTTTGGTTAAATTACGATTCTATGTTTACGGATATAAGCATACCAAGTGTGTAGTACACATTATTGAAGCAAAGCGTTGAATTGCGACAATACTACAATTTAATGCATTCTTAGTACGTGCAATTACCCCATTTCTTTATATTTCGGGTAAACGGTTAAATTAATTAGGTAAGATATTACTAATAAAAAATAACCGGTCATTATTAATTAATAATTGATTTTTGATTTGACAAAAAATTAAATTGGCATAATGCTAGACTTTTGAACTAACTTAACTACAAATCAACTTAACTCTAAATATCCTGCCTTAATATATTCGGACATAATCTATCAAAAAGAAATTTAATCTTCTGATATAACATGATTAAATTTTAAGTGACCAATCTTGTTTTATATTGTACTGTCACCGATAGAGTGCAATAGAAGCAATTTCTGTCAATTAGGAAATGAAAAAATAGTGTTACTTTTGAACACTAGGTGACGCCAGTCTTTGGGGGACGGGCAACAATGAGAATTTAGGATTGTTTGATTTTTTTTTTTCAAATATTGTAAACTTTATTAAATTATACTTAAACGCTATTTAAAAGTAAAAGTCAATTGAAATAGACTTATTATTCTTTCAGAAAACATTAATTTAATAATGACCAATTATTATATAATCAATTATTTCAACCGTAAAATAACACAAACCCACAGCTAGTAGCTATAACACTGCATACACTTACGACTAAATTTGTGAAAACGAGTTGAAGATATTTTAACGCAAATATTTTGTTGAATAATTTGTAAGATACTCTAAACATCAATAAACATACACGTTGTCGACAATTTCTTCAAGTGTACGTCTAAACAACGATCTATTTTTATGCTTAACGTCAGTAAATGCAACTTACTGCAAGTACGTCTTGATTGGATCTGACATTGGAAAGAAAGAAACAAAAAACATTCGCCGATTACATCGCGCTGCACGTCACGCTCGAGAACACAAATCAGGTCAAAGATAACCAGTCCTTCGTTATCCAAGGACTAATCACTCGTTAATTACGCAAACATCTCGTTCTCGAAGCAAAAAGTGAGGGAAGTCGGTGCAATACTCAAATCTACGCTCATCGCAATACAGTTGCTAAAAACTACCAAGCGCCATCTCTCTTCTGTATACATTCTACGAAAGCTTCGGTTGCCCATGGCAACCGCAAACATGTCCGCCAAATAGCGCGGCATAAGAATCGCAAGAGGTAGAGAGAGAGATAGATAGAGAAAAAGAGTTTGGAAGATGTTCAACTGACCAATCAACAATTTGAAAAGTTTGTCGCTTTCGTTGCGTTTACTTGCTTTCAAATTCAAAGTGGAAGGAAACGAAAACATACAAATTAATACGTGATATTTTTTATACACAGAATGTAAAAGAGTTATAGGCAGATTGTTAAGGTATTCTTAGCAGAAATACTAATTAGACAGATAGGTGAAAGAGAAAGAGGAAGTATAATAATATATTCACAGAATTTACACAATTGTGGGAGAATATCAGCATAAGTTACTGCAATTTAAAGGAGGGAGTTTATTCAACAGTAAGTTTAAACTGTGAAGGTGGTTTCAAAAATTATTCAGGCAGTTTTACTTCATAATCAAATGCTTTGCTTAGAGCTCAAAGAAATGTATTTATAGGAAAATTACGAAAAACCACTACATACCTTCGGGTGTGCCTGTTTGAACAAACAAAAAGAAATCGAATTTCAGTTTTATTTTTCACTTTGGTGGGCAAATTTGGTGGCAGTTTGATTAATATAGAACACTGCATGTTGCTTTTTCGTAAAATGTTTCATCAGCTGCAAATTGCAATAGATCGATTTTCCCAGTTTTGGAAGTTTTGAAGTTATTAGGAAATAAACAACGAAAATGTATTCATTGCACATTCAAACATCGATGATATACATAAATTTAACAAAAAATACAATAAAATAAACGTGAAAACATTTGTTTTTTTTAAATTTTATTTGTATTAATATTTTGATGTGTTGATGTTTGTTTTTATAGTATTTTTTGTTGAGTTTCTATAAAATTTGCTTCAATTCAATTCATGGTAAAAATTAATGTAAATTATATTTGTTTTATACATTAATTTTCTTCTATGGAGAGAGTAACAACAAGACATGTAAACTAATTGAAACAAACTATCAGTCATAAACCATAACAATAGCACATTAAGTATTGTGTAGTTTTGGCATTTTTCAAGTGTAGTTTCTATTTTTAGAAAATTTGATGAACTAAACTTGATTAAAGTACACTTTAGTTGTGATATTTTGTATTGGTAGAGTGTGTTTTGTGATTTGGCTTCATAATAGAACTGTGTGAACTTAGCACAATGTAAAATACAATTTACCTATGTTTATAGTAGTTAGATTATCTTATAATTTTATAAATGTATAATTTTTTTGAATACCCTATCATTGCTAAGTTATGGACAAAAATATGTCAAGAAGTAATGTGCATTGAGAACCTATTCAACTTTATGAATAATTGGAATTAACGCCAGGTTCACACAGCTCAGTCCAAGGCATTCTAACAAATAACAATCCACATTCACGAGAGCAACAGGAAAAGCCGAAATAGTCAACATACAAACAACTGAGCAGGACACCAACACCAACGCATCCTAGTCCGAAGAGACATCACACCATTGCACATGATCATGCAACATACTAGTCAGCTTGCTCAACAATTATCATCTGTGTAGGCGCTTTTTTTGGAGCGGTGTTTGTTTCTTAGGTGATCAATGTTGAAGTGGAAATTTTGTCACGACAGTTGCTAATGAAGAGAAACTTATATTTCCATTTTTTAGAAATAACCAGCTTAATTAACACTAATTGGTCTAGAAATGTGTTTTTGATAGTTTTATAGTAATTTTGTTATTTCAAATTGTGTTCGTTTTTTCTTTAAACTCAAATTTTTTATTCGGGATTCGGATCCGCATTGTCGCCGTGGTAGGCGGACGCTCTAGCCACTGCGCCTCTGTTACCACACGTTGCGTTGGAAATACTTGTGTTCGAGTCTTTTTGGAAGTTATTTAGTTAGTGTTAATTAAACTAGTACCTAATGTCTATGATCTATGTCTCTAAGAGAACGTTCGCTAGATGATGATTCACTAGACGTTTTTGTCTTCGGGTGCAATAACTACGTACCTTTGTTTTCTAGATTTTGGGTATTTTTGTTTGCATCAATAGTCAATGTCGTTTTTTTTCATTTTCAGCGATTTTTTATTGGGTTTGACATGCATATTGTGTCGGTTGAGTGTTTGAGCGTATGTATCGGTTTATGGGATTGTCGTCAGATTGAATCAGAGTTGATAATGTGTGTGGTTGTTTGTTTGTTTGGCATGGTTGTGTTTGTGTTTCGAGTATTTGGCGACGCAACGACAAACGAGCCACACACGCACACGGAGAGTTCGGTTCAGAAGGGGGTTGAGTCGGCATTCGGCACACAGGCACGTTGACATTGTGTGTTTGATCGGTGGTTGGTTGGTTTTGGAGAAGTGGTTGCAATGCACAAAAGTACAACACACGTCATAGTAATACACATTATGATACAAATTAAGTATTGTTAAATTTGCGTTAATATTGTCAAATTTGGCGATTCTTGTGTTTTCAAAAGCAACAGTATTAATGAAATAAGATTACTGCACAGAAAGTAAGTATCGGAAAGTTGAGAGAAAGAAGAAACACATAAATATAATACTAAAATAACTATTTAACAACCCTGATTTAACAACGACTAATTGAGTTTATGGGGCTATATATGTCTAAATTGACCAATTAAAAGTCACTTATGACCAGTGTGTGGTTTTTATGACGTGGTCAAATTATGGTGAAGCTATTACAAAAAGGGGAGGAGCTATACCTACTCAATTAATCGCATAAATCGGACATTTATTTAGATAGTGCTTTAGAACAATAGTAATCAAATAAGACTGATAAGTAAACAATAATTTCTTAATTTTGATAAAATCGAAAGAAAAGCACATTAATTTATATATATAAATTATATTCTCTCACCTATAGACGATTAATTGTGTTTATGCACTAATGAAAATAGATATACTAAAATGACCAATTAGAATATTCAACCTGCTGAGTGGTTTAAAAGAGGCAAAGTCGAAACACAATTAATTGTATAAATTAGAGAATAAGTGATTTTTGTGTTTATTATTCGTTTTCACAATGTCTGCTGCTCAATGTGATGTATGTTATCCATATTGCATCAATACGGATAGTCATGTTTGTTTCAGATCTCAAAAGAGATTGGCATATGCAAATATTTATATTCTACTGCAATATATCTATTTTTGTTCCATTTTCAATAATATTAATTAAAACATAAAAGTAGAGGTTTATTTTAAGCTCTAAAATATAAATAAATATCAAGCAAATATTTTTGTGTTGCTTTTTTTGTATTGTTTACAAAAATAGCAAAATGTAATTTAACCTGATTTGTTAATATATTAACCATTGTTAGTATTTAAAAAATGTTTATTAACAGAAACCCTAGTTGAAACAGTACTAAAATTAAAAAAAGAAAACATTATAATTCTGAAAGTAAAGCATATATTTGTATAAAAAAAGCTTTATATACTTTTTTTTATAAAAACCTTCTTGTTGAACGTATCAAATTTTCAATAAGGGCACTGGTTGAATAAAAACAACTTTTGTTATTTTCCATAAGTAATATTCGTCTGCGTGGGCTGTTCAGATAAAAATAGAAAGTATTGAGACCAAACTGAACATGATTTTCATATTGAACTGTAGAAAACAAAAACATTGTATAAAAGAGCAGACTATACCTATAGGTCATATGTGGCAAATGTAATTAATTTTTTGATGTTTTTAGGGCTTGTTTGGCTTAATTTAACCAAGCGCCTTGTAACGTATTAGTTTCTTTCGGCGTTCGGATTGTAGGTGTTTTTGCAGGTGTTTTTTTTAGGCACAAAAAATACTCACTGTTTTTCTTGTAGAGCAGTATCTCGAATTGGTCGTGCAGCTGATGCTCGAGCACGTGATCCACCCGATTGATCGTCTCCTTGTCGGTCAGCTCGCCGAACATGAAGGCGCAACGGCAGGATTTCTGCATCACCTCGGCGCGATTGTAGCCGGAGATCTTGCAGAACGCCTCGTTGCAGTACACGATTGGGAAGTCGACGATCTGGGCATTGGCTAGCAGGAAGCTGCTATCAGCTGAAAACGTAAGTTGGATTGATTCTAACCATATTATATTCAATAATATCTACATACTAGCTGACCCCACAAACTTTGCATTGCTTCAAGAAAAACAAGAAATGTTTTGTTATCTCGCTATATCTATGCTTGTTTTTACCTACCCTTAGCGAAAACAATTTCAACAAAAAGAAAATTATAACAATTGGTTTTTTGTTTTTGAGTTTTGATGAATCTTAAAGACAAACTATTTCATTTAATTTCATGTTTCTTTTTAGATGCAATTTTAATATTTTTCTTAGAAGAACAGTTTTCTTCACATAAACCTTGTACCCGCAATTACAAACACAACAACAAAATTAAGCCAAATTGGTGCAGTCGTTCTAAAGTTATGTTCTTACATACATTTTCGAGGACTCAATTATTGCTTTATTAAGTTACTCGCTGCGCTTAAAACATCAAATGCACGCCGTGCTCACAAAATCTTTACTTGCCTTGGTGCGTCAAGAACTATAAAATGAGAAATTACAAGCAAAACTGTAATAACTATGACTTATATCGTTTAGAGAATTTAATTCTACATCAGTTGTAAAATGTTTGGGGCTTTTCAACAGTTGCTTAAGTTGTACTAATGTTCCCGATTTTATTTACTACTAGCTGAAAAACCCGGTTTCACCCGGAATTTATTTTATTTTGAAATTTCAAAGTGACCTGACCTTTTACCTTCAAGGTCACCGTGAGATTATCAAATATATCAAGACTAAATACAACTCAACATTTGCTTTCTAATTACACCATACCTCAAATTTTTTTAAATAATATAAATAATATATTTAAATAATTTTAAAATTACTCTGTTTTTGACCTTGAAGGTCACCGTGATGTCATCGAAAATTTCTTTACTAATCTCAACTTTTCATTTGCTTTCATATGACACCATACACAATATAGTTTGCCATTTTCCATTTGAAATTTCAAATTTACCTGACCTTTGACCTTGAAGGTCACCGTTAGGTCATCAAAGAAATCATTACTAAACATAACTTTTTATTGGCTTTTAAATGACACCATACACGACACATGTTCCCATTTGAAGTTTCACGTTTACCTGACCTTTAACCTTGAAGGTCACCGTGAGATCATCAAAAAAGTCATTACTAAACATAACTTTTCATTGGCTTTTGAATGACACCATACACGATATATGTTCCCGTTTGAAATTTCAAATTTACCTGACCTTTGACCTTGAAGGTCACTGCAAGGTCACCAAAAAAGTTATTACTAATCATAACTTT
>JAODGA020049466.1:0-11229 GCA_027574885.2 Drusilla canaliculata | reverse complement strand
ACTCTACTCTACTCTACTCTACTCTACTCTACTCTACTCTACTCTACTCTACTCTACTCTACTCTACTCTACTCTAACTTAACCTAACCTATAAGCTATTTCTTCGTAATTAAAATGTACTCAAACAATAAATAGAAAACTAAAACTATACTTTACTAATATTTAGCTCAGAACGTCTCCATCGAATGAACCTTCGCGGAATGACACTCAACGAAGCACGCCACATCAACCTATCCCTGCACTACCTCGAGCGAGTAATCCAGGCGCTGTCGCACAAAGGCTGCCATCACATTCCGTACCGCAACAGCATGATGACCTTTATTTTGCGCGACTCCCTCGGCGGCAACTGCCTGACGGCCATGCTGGCCACCCTCAGCATGGTGCATCTCAATCTGGAGGAGAGCATCAGCACGTGCAAGTTTGCGCAGCGCGTCTGCCTCGTCTCGATGGACGCCAACATCAACTATGTGCCGTCACCCGAGAACGAGATGCATTACCTCCGCAGCGAGATCAAACGTCTCAGGCGGATCGTCAACGATAAAGTCAAAGTCAAAACGCTCACGGAGGTAATTGCATTCTATGTATAACCAATTTGATCATGTTCGTATGATTCTTATTCGGTTTTAGATTAAAAACACTTTGACTCAAACGGAGGAAGAGGAATGCCAATGTGGTATGAAGCAATATTTGCTCGGTGATGATGAGTCTATTCAAATCAACGACATGCGAAAAGTACGCTATTACTTTGAGTTGATGCGTAAAAGAATAAATAGTTTAATTAGTCAAACTGATACGCAGACTGCAAGAGAATTGCCCCAACAGGAGCCACCAGCGGGGAAAGATATTGCCAAGATTGAGAAGAAATATAAACAAATTATCGAACAGAAAGACGAAGAAATTTGTATCCTTTTGCCAAACTGGCCTTGTGTAAACCTACAACTAATGTTTTTTTTTACTAATGTTATTTCCTTAATTTAGCCTATCGTAACAGCTATTCTAATGAGTGTCTATGCCCACAGCGTCGATTCTAAAACACAATTCAACCCATCAAGCAACGAAACTCTTACGAGTTGCTCCCGAATGGATACGGCAGAGAAAGACGAATTTAAAATGTTCCTCAGTAACAGTGAGTACCGCCAACACTATGATGACTGTGTAAATCGTATAAAAATCAAATACAATGAAGCAATCAAAGTCGCTAAAGCATTGGGTGACAAGCAGAAACAAATAACGAACTTGAAGCGCTCCTTATCCATCGATGAACAGGATGTGGAAGCGAAAACAAAGCTAAGTTTAGATCAAAGTTTCTATAGGGAACAGCTGCACAAAATGCACAATATTCGCGGAGATATTGAAGATTTAAAGCGTCACATGAATAAACTAAAAGTGAAAATAATGGACGAGTATAAGACCTGGAATGTTACGAAACAGAAAGTAAAAGACGACAGCAGCAAGCAAAAAATACACAAACTACCAAAAAGCGGGCATGGTGATTGCAAATCGGATCCATCATCTGATAGAGGATTCACCTTTACAACTATAGATAATAACTACGAAAATCTCGAATTGGAGAATGATTCAGGAACTTATTCTAATGGATGTCCAACGAAGCTGCTGTATCCGTTGGAGGAACATAATACAAATTTGGAGCGTACCAAGAAGTTGATCAACATCTCCAGTGAATCGACCTCATCTCACATGGCTAAACGCAGTGGCATACCTGTGCGACGTACGTGTAGAAGACACAAAAGTACGAATGATTACACAAGCCCACGGAAGTGTCACTCAAACCCGGATCGCTCCGACCTGTTTGAGAATATCGAGAACACAACCGAAGCTTGCACCGTGTTGCAAATTCCACTTACACGTAAAAATTTTTATCGATCTCCACAATCTATCAAACCTAAAGAGAAAACCTCCCCTAGATTAAGCATAATTCAGTGTAAGAGTGCCGATTGCATTCCACATTCGTACGCGGAGAAATCAGACACGATTGAAATGGTACACGAACAGCCATCTTGTTACAAGTATGTCCAGCCAGATGATAGTACCCAATTTGTATCCTACCTCAAGTCGGTCCCTCTCACCGGTGATGAAGAAGTCGACGAAGAAATTATCAAATTCTATCGCTTGAAGTACAAACGGCATGAAATTAAATCACTAGTTCCCTAATTTGTTCATAAAAGATACAATAAACTTTATTAATACCTATTACAGTATCTTATATTTCTTAATTTTTAAGAAGAAAGTTTTAAAAACATTAAAAACAACAAATATAAAAAAAACTATGTTATACTGCATGTAAGTTGATCCATTTCCAATTGATCACCATCCATGATAGCTTCCATAAGACCAAAATGATTCTTATCGATAAGACCGATAAAAGAACGAGGACGTTGAGCACTCCCACACGGAAGTTTTATTCGTACTAACTTATCACCTTCAATATTAGCTTTGGCAAGATACTTAAAACCTTCAACTCCTTTGTATTCATAGATCTGCAGCAGTTCTTTATTTTCAAGGAATATTAAGAGTGTCTCTCCATTTTCTCCAAATTCTAGAGATATCATTGATGATGGTTTGAACGTAGGAACTTTATGAAAAACTTTTCCACTTATAGGATCTTCATGTATCTATAAATTTAAACAAAAATATTACAGAACTCTAAAAAGTATGTCTCGTACCTTAATGAAATCAAGTTTAGCCATGACAGTAGTCTCCTCATGGCTTGCAACAGCTATCATTTTTCTCCACCGTGGATAACCAACATTCATCAATAACATTTCACTATTACTACCAGGAAGAAAACTGTTTTGAATCACCGTAAAGTTCCCCATAACTATCTCATCATTTGGTAATCCAATTGGAATCTCTTGTCGATGTAAATGGAAGAGATGACGACCATCTCGGATTGCTAAACCCGTTTTGAAGCCATGCTCCAAAAACGCGCCG
Source organism: Drusilla canaliculata (assembly GCA_027574885.2). NCBI lineage: Eukaryota > Metazoa > Arthropoda > Insecta > Coleoptera > Staphylinidae > Drusilla > Drusilla canaliculata. The sequence continues at coordinate 8,277 of JAODGA020049466.1, read as the reverse complement.
TTTTCTTAAAATCAAATAATTAAATTATAATCCTATTAATATTGGTATTACTTACTTGTTGGTACAGTCCATTTTTGAACAGGATAGAAAAGTTGGTCTTCACTTGATAGTCGATACTCCAAAACATCTTCATTTACAATGGCATAAAACGTTCCCGGAATTCTTGACTTTTGAAGCAAACTTTGATCTTTAAGCTTCTGAACATTTACTAGTTTTTCTTCATCAAATTTCCAAGCATTACTACCCTTTACTGAGCATTTATACATGTTCTTATGTTTAGTTTCCTGATAAGAACTCCTCGTAATTAGGTAAACATCACTATCATCATGTACAGTAATAATTTGAGAGATTATCCCAATCTCACTTTCTTGTAACAAGGTAAAATATTCCTCCATCCAAACAAACAACTTTGCAGTACAACCTTGATCTTTAATCAGGAGATAATTCTTTGATTGGTGTTCAAATTGATGAACATATTCAATGTTATTGGGTAACTCAATAAATTGTTTATAGTCTAAATATTTAAAACTATAAATTTGTTTTTGAGCTTTTGTGATAATAGTGTTTATATCCACACATATTTTTTGGTAGTTATTCTGAAACATGATTACATTATTGAAGTTCCAATTAAATTTTAATATACTTACAATTAGGTCAGTTTCAACTGAATATTTGAAAGCCCTGCGTTTTTCTACATCAATCGCCAATTTAATAATATCCCAATTATTGAGTTTCCCATATCCTGTGACATCATCCTTAAATGTAATATTTCCGGGTGTTGTCCAAGTATTCGAAATTAGTTGACTTTCCGGATATGATTTTTTGACACCATTTTGTTGCCATTTGGTGAAATTAATGGAATTGATCAATTTTGAAACAATAACATCTTTATCAACTATAACACGTTCCATAAATCTATAAGTTCCTTCCAGTTGTTGATCTGTATCAGTAGTAACAATTTTCCCAAAGCTGTGCTCATTCGCAAGATTGTAAATATCGAGATCTTCTCTGACAACTATGTTTCCTTTAAAGATTACCTTATCACGAATATATTGTACACTTTCAGACATAACAGTGTTGAGATATTCTGGTTCTAATTTTTTGTTATTGACTAATTTACCGACTTTTATGTCTTTAATGGCTGCTATCTCATCAAAACTTAGTCTTCCTGAAATCTTCAAATCAGACTTAAGAGGAATAAGAGTGTTCAAATCAATATTATTTAAGTAATCAGCAGTTATATCACTTTCAACAATTGCAGATTCAAATATTAAAGATTGTCCAATTTTTCCTTTGTCTATAAAAAGAGCTCTATTCTTCCAATCAGCAGGATTAACACCTTGAATATTACCAGTATACATATCAGTTTCAATTTGAACACTTTCTTGTACTTTAACATCAGCTGTAAAATTAACCGGATATTGCAAATTTCCATCTTGAATAATTATAACCACATTATCTTTAAAGGCTAGTAAATCAATTCCATCTATGCTGTAAGCATTCAAGTTCCCATTGATACTAACTGGTGCTTCAAATGTTAAGTTCCCAACAACTTTCTCACCTTTATCATTCAAATAAATCAAAGTATTAAAGAAACTACGCATTTTAACACCATTAATGGTCTCTACTCGTAGATTCTCAATAATTGGCTCTTCTTCAAATATGGCATCACCAATTATCTGATATGTATCTTGATCAAGGGCTTGGAACGATGAAGTAATGTTTCTTATAGGAATACTGTTAAAAGTTTCTTCCAAGTGGCAATCACCATCAATTATAACAGGTCCTATAATTACTAATCCTGAAGTTACTTCCTGTTTTTCATTTTTTCGGAGTATGTCGTAGATCGAAATTTTGTTCAGTTCTGAGGTTTGAATGTAGTTCTTTACTTCAATTCCGTTAAAGTATACTTTGTTGCCGAGAATTTCAACATCTGTCTCATTTTTAAACACAAGGTTCTCTAAGAGTTCCGAAAATTTGATATTGTTGAAGTTTTCAATTTGTAGATCACCAAAACGGACATCCTAAAAAATCAGTTTGAGTTGAGTTAGGTCTAAGAAAGTTATTTATATTGAGTTATCTAAGAAAAGTACTAACTTGAAAATTCATTTCCAATTCCCGTTCATCTTCTATCGTACCCAAACATGTCCGAAGTACATCCTTCATTAGTTTCCCGTTGATTTTCTCTATTAGAATTGTATCCTCTACAATCAACTCTTTGATAGCAAGTTTTCCACTCATGAGTAAGTCCATTAGTTTTTTACTATAGACATCAAGATCAAAACAGTCTTTAAATTCGTAATCATTAATGAAAATAGTTTCCAAATCCGGTATTCTAGAGGAATTTAAAACAAACGGTGCTTTAATAAACTGTTCCTTAGTTAAACTGAACCGTTTATTATTAAACTCCGTCAAATTGAAGTTTTCCTCTTTTGCTAGCAAGTCATTCAAAACAATCAAATTATCCACAACTAACTCGTCAATATTCAACGAATCCATACTGACTTCCCCATTAGAATACAAATATTCCTCTAAGGGAATATCGTTCAAAGTTCTTCTAATATCTAGCTCGTCTGCTTGAAGTGGCTCCTCAAAAATCACATCCGATGATATAAACTGCTCCCCAGAGAGTTTAACTGTTTCCTGTTCTAGTTTAACAATATCAACCCCATCGTAGCTGCCTGTTACCAAAATATTCTCAAATGTAACGTCACCATTCAATTCGTTGACATGTAAAACTTCCTCTGTGTCGCGATGTACAAATTTGTTGATATCTACGTTATTAATGGAGTCCGAATCTAGGAGCAAGTTTTCAAGAACTGTTAAACCCTGAGGGAATTTCTTAACGGAATTAATCTCAACTGATTCAGAATTTTTATAAACAACGTCTCTTAATTTTTCTCCTAGATTGGAGCCATTAAAGTTGCCAGTAATTATAACTTTTCCTGTTACTTCCAAATTTTTGAAACTAACATCACCAGAGATGGTTTGAGAGTCTTCTAAAGTTGGTTTCGAAAGTTGTTTGTGTTCTTCGGTTATACCAATTATTTCACCATCTAACTGTAAACTGTTTGTCACATCAAGTCGAGCAAAGGACATTTTACCAGCTATTTTCTGTTTTTGAGACAATGTTACTACATTGTTAGAATCAACACCGTTGATTTTGCCAGTTGTTGTTAATTCTCCAATGATTAAATCATTTTTAAATATCTTCTCAGCTAAAAAATAATTCAAATAATTGTAAATTCTGTTTATTATTAGTATAAATACCAGAAATGTGCGAAAATGAGTTAGATTTACTCAAAACATAGTCTTGAGGAAATTTGAGTCCGTTTAGAAACAATGTTAAGGCCTCATTTTTAACTGTGATGTTCTAAAATTAACATTAAGAATATAAAGTATCATATTTTATATGATTTACCCCTTTAATAAATGTAGTGTTTGGTATAATTGTCGCTTGGTTCTTTAAACAAATTGATTTTAGGATGTCATTAAAAACTTCTCCATTTATGGTATCAATTGTAACATTTCCTGGTAAGTATAATTTGTCGAAAGATATACTATTCAAAGATGGTGATTCCTCTACATGAGACTCTTCATAATTATGGTGAATTGGGAACTTATTTACTCGATTAGTATTCAAAACTTGACGAATGTTTAATGAGTCAAATTCTAATGTGCCTGTATAAATAAAGTAAAATTAGATATAATTCATATATGTTTGTAATTACATACCATTAAACTGATCTTTAGATGGAATGTAGACAATCTCTTCTTCTAGTGTTATATCATCAACCTTATGGGTAGAAACATTCCCATCAACGATTAATTCACCTTGAAGTACTGTATCTCCATCAAGTTCCAATTTATCGGATTTATACATTAAAGTTTCGGAAGGTTTCCCGTTAATAGAGTTAAATTCAAGATCTCCTACTCGTAGGTTTGTAAATGTTTTATGTCCATTAACTGGTTGTTCATTGTGAATTCTGAAGATTAGAACAATTATAAATATATCAAAGATTAAAACTAAGAGTCAAGACTGGTTAATACTTACTGAAAAATATCTCCTAAAATTTTATCTGTTGTTGCTCCATTAAATAAATCCGTTCTAACATGTTGAATATTACTCTTTCCTTGAATCTCTACCAAACCGTTGATGATCAAGTTGTCATATGCTTGACCTGCTTGAAGCGTTGGAATATTTGATACATCTTTCATTAATTGATTAATGTTCTCTTGGAGTGTTGAAATTCTCCTTGTTATGTCATCCATATTTAAGGATAACATCGGTGAGGATTCTGCGACAATGTTATCGGGAGCTTGCATAGCAGCTTGAGGATTACCATCTACTACTTCAGCAGGAGTAGCACTACTAAGATTTTTCTTTGGGAATGATTTATTTTTCTTGGTGTTTAGCTCTTTCTCTTTTAAGAGTCTTATTTTCTCCTAAAATATAAAATATAATGAATATTAATGAAACAAGAGAATCAAGAGAGCAATCTATACTTCAATTCGTTCCTTTTGTTCTTCAAATTCATTCATTCTTTCCTCCAAAGGACTTTTTAATTCCCTCATCTCAGTATGTACAACAAACAACCCGGATTGCTTCTGATGTCGAGGAACTAACACTCCTAAAGTATCATTAACGGTGATGAAAGCAGAGCCTATAATGCCATCAAGATCATTTTCCTCTTCAACGAGACAATTAAGTCCACTTGAAACTTCACCATAATAATCACAGGTCATTTCCTCGTGCAGAACAAATCGTCCACCATGATGGATTATGACTTGTATGGCATGAGATTTATGCGATGAAAAATCCATTGTTCTTTCTGCAATCAAAATCTCTTCATCTCGATATGTGCTAATTGGAATTGCTAGCCAGTAGTCTATTCCGTGTAAATTAGCATTTTCGACGTGTTGTTTAACTAGGAAACTATTTTTTATGTTGGGTTTCTTTCCGAATTTATAAATTCCTGCTGAATGTCCATCAATGGCAATATATGATTGGAAAGCAACTTTGAAACTTGTGACGAAACTAACATGGCCAACCGTAAAGTTGAAGACATTTACAAAGTGGGTGTTACTATCTTGTAGGGAATAAATTTGTAGTTTATCACGTTGTGGTATTGATAGGTATGTTTTGGAGCCATGTGTTGATATTGCTGTTGATTTTACGGGTGATTCCAAATAAATTGCTTGTTTTAACCTGGTATAAAGAGTTTTAATGGGTTTTAATACGATTTGTTATAGTTTATTATTAAAAAAATTACCAAAAATCGTTGTGTTGTCCCAAATGAAATTGATACCAATCAATGGTTGTGTAATTTTCGTATCGATCATTGGCGATTAGAATGTTGAAGTTATCACTATCATCAACCAATTGGAATACGTTTAAATGTGTAATTTTTTTGTATAATTGCCATTTCCATAGATTTATCTTTAAAAATAACGATTAGAAATTAGTTAAATATTGATGAAACTTGTCAATATATACATATATATACAGGGTAGCCAGAAACAAGCGGAAATGAATGCTATAGCTTTATTCCGCAAATTTTTCTGATTAAGACTCCAAAAACAATTGTCTTAGAACCTCTTGTTTCGTCGCAAATGTACTTCAAAGTTTCATTTTTTAAAGTAGAAATAGGTTGTTTTGGTAATAACTTTCTTTACATATTACTTCTATGTTCTTTAGAATCACATTTCCAAAATTTCATTCTGTTTAGTCATTATGAAATGCATTTTTTGTTGTTTGTTAACACTTTTTCCGATACGTCTCTTTTCTAATAAATAAGTATGACAACGTTGCAAAGCCAAAATCGGTAACTTTGGAAAAATTGTTATTGTTAATTGTTGATTGTAAATTGCTTATTATTATTAAAAAATAAAACCAGTGGCGTGTTGCGACAACAAGCACTACCGGTGTCTATGGCACAACCAACCTTTTTTTGTTGCATTGTTTTTCATTGTTATTTTAACGATAAAGCGCTTATTAGTAAAAGCCGACGTTGCCATATATACTATTTTTTACATAAGTTCTGCGACGGTCTCATGGGTTGCAGAAGGGCAGTTTTTTTTCTGATTTATACTAAGAAACATGCAACATGTCACTATGGATAGCGTTTCCGCTTCTTTCTGGGCACCCTGTACATTGAAGAAGTAGCAAAAGTGAAACATGTAATAATCGATCATTTGTACGCCACCATACAAACTTTAGACTTAATTGTGGATAATTATGAATGATCTTGGCCGTTACGTACCAATTTATTTGTAGAACTCAACCGGAACCATAGCAAATCGACGGAGTGATTCGTGTTTTGCGCATCGACGGCGACAATTGCGATGATTTCACTTTTTGCAATGTCTTTTTTCCAATATTTGAAGATGGCTGCATCGAAGACGGTAGCGTTCATAGCTGTATAATAATAATAATAATAATAATAATATATCTATAAATGTTATTTTCATTAAGTAGAAGAGAAGGAGTAGAGCAGGACTAAAAATTACTGGAGTAAGTTGTTCCGATTGAAATATCTTCTTTAGAATAAGAGATGAAAAATTACTAAAAATTTTATAAAATACATTATGTTTTTGCTTGTTTTGTTATGATTTTGTTAAATTATTAAAGTGTATAACACTCAAAATAATAGTATTATAGTTTCGAAAAATTAGTTATAGAAATTTTAACTGTAATCTGTTAAGCGACTTTTGCAGGAAAGCAGCAAATTTTGATTAAAACAAAGAAATATTTGTCGATCTGTCTTGGCATACTATTTCCAGCAAATTAAAGGTATAATGTCTAATAAGTAACTAATACATAGTGAAACAAAATCACTTACAAAGACATCATTCGATAACAGTAATGAACTAAAAGAAACCAAAGTAACCAGATATACTCTTCTTTTTTAGGAAGTTAAATGAATTAACTTCATTTTATCAACTTCTTATCTGCTAGTAGTTTGGTTCTAATTTTGTAGAAATGTATGTAACCGATGCAAAATTGAGAACGGCTAAACCAATTTGACTCAAATTTGGTTTTTAGTTGTTTCTAATTGTCAGAGGCTTTTACGAGTGAAAATTTAGGAAATATCTTACTTAGAAAGAAAGAAAGGTTTTTTGGTATGGAATTTAGTGTTTTACTGTTTAGGAATGGCTTTTTAAACAGAATAATGGAACATTTGTATCAGAAACAGAGACAACTCAAGATAATTCAGAAAAATTTGATTGTTTCTTTTGATAAAATTTGGCATTTTTTAGCATGATTTTAAGGCTTTGAACAATGTGAAGAAAGAAAAGTCAAGAAAAGTCTTGACAATACGGATAAAAGTGAAATTCGTTACAAAAATTTCCATTTAGCAGCTACTTAAATAAGGCAACTAACGCCATTTATATTAGAAAGTGAACACGTGCAGCCCTCTGTCGGGCAAATAAAGATTTAATTTTTAGTATTTCTTGCAAAGTTGAGTTTTTGGTTATTTCATATAGGATATATTCAATATTCGGATATAATACGCAAAATCCGTTTATTTATTACATCCTACTCTTTAATTTGATCACATGACAACATTGTTGTTAGAATTAGATGTTTCTTTTTTGAGACATGTTGTTACCATTCTTTCTTCAACGTTATCTGCTGAAATTGTTACTTTAATTCACGTTCAGGTGAAGAATGGATTAATTTTATAGAATGTAAAAACTGCAATCATTCTAGATAAAGCAAATACTTATCAATATACTCAAAACTTATATAAAGTACACTTTTGTCCAAATTGTGGTTTTGATAAACCTGCCGATGATTGATAAAATTTGTATTCTTTTACATAATTAAAGACTGGTTTTTAATATAGAAAAAAGTATTTATAAATAAGCCAAGTGCATTTTCTAAAATTATATTTTTACTGATCTTATAACAACTTGCCTCAAGTCGGGTATGCTGTTACTTTTTGGTTACAGGTATTGCAATAGTGATTTTTAAAAAATTACAAAATAAAACTCTAGAACTGTCTTAATAAACTATTTAATGTTTTATTTAAAGTATTTTCTAACAAAATTTGAAAAAAAGCAAAACAAAATTTCTAGCCTTGTTCTCTCCTACTTTTAGAGCAAACTTTAATGATTTGCAAATGCTTAAGCGTTTAAATATCAGGATTGAAGACATATATAAGAAGAATTTATATAAATTTATTAATTATGAATGTAAAATGCTAATGCTTTTTAAAGCCATGCTTCTTATTAAGCTTCTAAGATTAGGCACTCTTGCCTATTCCTCTTTAG
>JAODGA020049390.1:0-16200 GCA_027574885.2 Drusilla canaliculata | reverse complement strand
TCAAAAATGTAATAGTATTGGTAGGTTAGGCTGTATTGGCTTAAATTTTTGGAAAAAGTAGACCTGATTTGATTGAATTAACTAGAATTTCATTAAATTGAAAAACACATTTATAAATGAACTTATAAAATGTGTACTGTTATGTTTGATTATTCCTTTTTAAGATATGTTAAATTAGATTACGTTAAGTTTGAATGGGTTAGAATGCAATTTGTCAAATTTCTACAATTGTCCACAAACTTCTATAATTTTTTACGAATCTCTATTTGTATTGATTTTTTCCAAGCAACATGCAGCAGACTCGTCCTATGCTTTGCACGTTGTAACGTACATCGTCGGCACAAATCTTTACTTCACTTGTTGGGTAAAGTACTAATGTTTTATTGATTTTTATATGTAAAATATATTTTTTTGTAATTCTAAAGTATTTACGTTTAACTTTATTATTTCCCATGTATATGTGAATTCTATTTATAGTCAAATCTACTTGTTTTTCTCTTTCTCTTCTTTGAACAAGTGTAAGTTGTTTGCACTTGAAGATTTTTTTTGAAACAAAACTTGCACAAATTGTACTTTCTACTCTCATTCCTTCGTTGATGATACCACAATATCTAATCTAACTCAACAATTTTATTTCACAGAACATAGATATATTTTTAATAAACACCTACAAAACTCTATACATGACAAATCTCATTATAAACGGCATTAAACGACGAATAAATATGTCACCGTGCGCATTCCATCTAGTGCTAATCATCATTATCATGTAAACCAGGGTGTATCAGGTTAAATGAGCATGACGGCGAACAAGAAAAAGAAACGATAATGAAGGAAATTAATCAAATCTTGTTTCACCGCAGAGTAATTAAAAACGAAGCAGACACAACACGGTATTAGAAGAGGAAGGAAACATGCATTAAAACAATAGCTGAGCGTGAGCAACGAGCACGCTTGAAGATTAAAGAAATGCGTAAAAGTGCAGCAAAATGTCAAGTAGCTGAAATTGCAGCGAAAGTATCTGCGTTTGTTTCAATTATTTCATGTTGTTTGTACATGTTGAATGTGTTATTGCGGGAAAACCTTAATTTTCTTTGTGGTTTACAAGTGTTGGAAGTTTCACTTTCTTTTCTTGGAAGTTCTCAGAATGTTTTAGTTTCTAGATTTGTTTTTAATGTAGGTTTTTTAAGTGGAGATAGATTCTCATAGGTAATTAAAGAATTCCTAGAGTAATAAAAATATATCTAGATGAGATTTGTGTTGAATTTGGAGTGAATTGGAGTAGTAGGTTTGTAAGAATGATTTTAAGGTTTTTATGTTGACATAGTAACCGTTTTATAACAGTCTATATATTAAAATAAAATAAAAATTTATGTAAGTACATAACTTAAGAACGGTTTTACAAATTTAGATAGTTTTTGTTTTGTCGTGTTTGTAATTGTAAGATTGTATAAAATAAAATGTTTGGAAAATTGCAAGAAAAACTTAATAAAATGGGTCACTGAAAAAAACGAGGATTAATTATAAAATTCTAAATTTATTAGTCTTCAAAATCAAGTCTTAATTATGAATTATATAAGTTTCTGCTGCATGTTGCTTAGAAAATGTTAATACAAGTGGGATTTTGTGAAGAATCGTAGAAACTTGTATAGGTTTGACTAATGACAACGTCGCTATTTTTATTCTCACTAGTGAAGATAATTGCTATATTTGGCTTGGTTTTAAGTGTTTACCATTACTAGTTAAATTAAGTAGATATTGTTGCATCGTTTATGGTTAGTTGTACCTCACATTCAGGCGAGGTGTACAAAACATATTTCTTTCGAGTTTTCTTCTAGATATATATATATAACAAAATATCTTATTTAATTTAAAGTTATTAAGCTGTGAATTACTCATTATATATTTAAAGTATTTTACAAAAATATTGTTTATTATTTATATAGCTAAGCTTCTGACGTAATTTCAAAATTGGTATCTTTACATTTGTCTTGTGAAAACTCTCTGTTAAATAACTATTTTCGTAACAACATATTGTTAATTTATATGTTTATACTTCTATCTTCTATCTTCAAATTCCTATTCAATGTTACCAAAAGTTTGAAACGAAATTATTTGAAAGTTTACTCATTTATTCTTAATGGCTCAATTTTATGCTTAGATTTTTGTTTGATGTCTTTATGATAACATTTTTGTCCGATATAAATACTTGTTACATATGAACATTTACAATATAATTACAACAACTTTAAGACAAATAAAAATGTTTTCATGTATAAAATTAAAAAAAAAAAAAAAGTTTCTTAAACAGTTTTTTGTGCGTACTAAGATTTGACTGTATCTTCTTGTTACAGTTTTAAACGTAGCCGCAGGAAAAGCACCGATGCAGATCAGCACCGAAGCTGGAGGTATTCCGCAGAAAGCCATCGACGGCAGCACGAGTGCTTTCTTCAACGCCGAGACCTGCACGCTGACGAAAACGGAGCGCACGCCCTGGTGGTACGTCAATCTGCTCGAGCCATACATGGTGCAATTAGTCCGCCTCGATTTCGGAAAGCCCTGCTGCGGTAAGTCGCACAAAACAATTTGCCAAGATTCCATTCTCAAGTGAAGTGTGCGGATACTCTACTTAAGACCATACTCATTAAAATGTCTCCATTTCCATTTCTATATTAAACCTAATAAACTCATCTAGTAAAACAATTTATTCCCCATTTGCAGGATCAAAGAAGCCGGCGACTATCATCGTTAGAGTGGGCAACAATCGGCCGGATTTGGGCACCAATCCAATCTGCAATCGTTTCACGGGCTTCCTCGAAGAGGGACAGCCTCTGTTCCTTCCTTGTAATCCACCCATGCCTGGTGCGTTTGTCAGTGTTCACTTGGAAGCGCCCGCCGCAGCTCAGCTGAGTATTTGCGAGGCGTTTGTTTACACTGATCAGGCCTTACCGATTGAGAGGTGCCCACAGTTTAGGGACCAACCGCCTGGTAGCACTGCTACGTATAATGGGAAATGTTACATTTTCTACAATCGGCAACCGTTGAAGTTCCGGGATGCTTTATCGTTCTGTAGAAGCAGAGGAGGTACTCTTGTAGATGAGAGTAACCCAGCTCTACAGGGTTTTATTAGTTGGGAACTGTGGAGACGACACAGGAGTGATGCCAGTGGCCAATATTGGATGGGAGCAATCAGGGATAAGCAGCATGGTGGCTGGAATTGGTTGCGTGGTGAAGAGGTGACCGTCTCGTTTTGGAATCTCCCTGTGGGTAGTGGTGATTGCGCTCGGTATGATGGCACCAAAGGATGGCTATGGTCAGATACTGACTGTACAATGCACTTAAATTACATCTGTCAACATCGTAAGTTTTCTAAAACAGGTCTAACAACTTTAAACTGACTAAATTCCAAATTTTACAGAACCCAAAGCTTGTGGTAGACCCGAACAACCTCCAAACTCGACAATGGTAGCTCAAAACTTTAATGTTGGGGCAAATATTGAATACAGTTGCGACGAAGGACATCTGCTGGTGGGACCAACGACTCGGACCTGCTTGGATACTGGCTTCTATAATGAGTTTCCACCAGTGTGCAAACGTAAGATTATGAATATGATTAATACATCGTGATTATGATGGTAATCGTAATTTTTGCAGGCATCCAGTGCGGATATCCGGCAGATATAAGCAACGGCGAGTACAATCTGGTGAATGATAGCGTCGGTTATCTGAGTCGTGTGATCTACTCGTGCGACGAAGGCTACGAGATGGTTGGCCGCGCGCAATTAGCATGCGACATCGATGAGAGATGGAATGGGCCTCCACCTCATTGTGAATGTAAGCCATCAACGATTTCAATCTATTCTAAATGTTAAACATATTTGTTCATATTTAGCTGTACGTTGTCCGGCACCTGGTGACATTGCGAATGGTGGTTTTACCGTCAGCAACAAGGAGTTGATATTTGGCACTATTGTTGAATATTCCTGCAAACTAGGATACAAGTTGGTTGGTTCGAGAACGCTAACATGTCTAGCAAATGGGCAATATGATGTGGTACCACCTGTTTGTCAAGGTATATTTTACAATTTACTGTGCAATCTTTATTAGGTGTACTCTAATGTAGAATATTTCATGGATGGTTATGAAATTATGCTATAACTTTTCTACCTGTTCGCAGTAGAAGAAGTAATCTCTACCGGAAGTCCGATAGTGATAAAGAGCACAACAACAACGCGCTTGCCAACCTCGCGCTTTAGATCTCGACCGACGCGACCTGTGCCAACAACAATCAGAGCGGAAACAGAAATCGTACGCCTCGAAAAGACCAAGCGACCGCCATTCAGACCTACCATCACTACAACAGAACGCACCACAACAACCACATTTGCCAACACGAACAACATCCTCTTAGCTGCACATCCCCAAGATAATGAAATTGCCGGCAGTAGTAATGTGCAACATGGCGACGCACCCAACGTAAATATACCACTCTCAATCGATGGTCCAGAACGACGCGAACCATTTGGTGCCAAACTCAACATGGGCGCCATTATTGCTCTTGGATCATTCGGTGGATTTGTATTCCTAGCAGCTATCATCACTACAATCGTCATTCTAGTGCGAAGGTGAGTCACCCCAAAAAATTTACAATCTAATGTCAAGGAAGTTCCAGTTAAGTTAAGCTAAGACTAAACCAAAATGTTCCAAGCCTATTGGGGACTCGTTGACATGTAATATAAATTGGAACTTTTTTGGCAAACTTGTAATTATACTCCTTGAGCTGTACATACAAAAAGACTCTTGAAATTTATTTACTTTTACTTACTAAATTACTATTACTCGAATGTCCAAGTTACACAAGGCCAGACATAATAAGACCACATGTAGATACAAGTTTGTTCAAAAGTAATCCATTTATATTGAATGGTACCTCAGGGGGTACCCCGTAATAACTGGCTGGCTTCCACGAAATATGCGTGGAGACAGACATGGGTTTTTCGTAGCTAGTGTACTTATGTCTTAATCTCTAATCTGTGTGTTCTTATCCCCACGTGGTTGATTGTTGTGCGGGGATTGTAGTGCAAGCGCGACGACACGGTCATCGCGCCGGTTGCCGCATGCTAGCGCAATGCCTTCCCGATGGTACACCCTGCTGGCGCTGCCCTTCCCCGACCAACAGATCGGACGGCGCGAATTCACGAGGAATTACCGGACGCATCGGGCCGGCTACTTCTCCAATCCCATCTAGCCTACATTAATCATAGATAGCCACCATAAAAAAATAAACAAACAAAACCTAACCAAAAATAACATACTGTGATTCGAAATCGTAAAAATACAAAAAGTACGTTCCACTTTCATTGCTTTCTAAATGTTATCACTATCACGATCTCGGTTATTAGTTCATTATTTAATTGATCTAGATTGTTTTTCTTCAAATAATTCTTGTATAACTTCTCTTAACAGACCGATAATCAAATAATCAAAAAATTGAAACAAATTGTGGCCGGTTAAGAGAAGTTATAAACATTAAGAAGAAAACTAAATAAAAATATATCAATAATTGAACAAGGAAATCGAGATTAGATTGATCATATTTAATTTATGGGAAGTAGGGAAATGGAAACCAAGAAAAAAAGTCGCACTGCACCCTGATTACCTACAATATTTATACACTTTCACACAATCTGTATTTAAAGAACTTGGAATCATTTGGCTGAACATTTGTAGATAATTACGCACTCAGGTCACAATTGTAGCACAGTTGGTAACATAGTCTCACAGGTCTTTTGTTTCCTCTCTGTATTGTTTCACCCACATTTGGGCCACTGTTTATGTTTCTGTGTTTCCCATCACTGCAAGAACATGTCTCTATGGTTGTGCTTCCTTTTCTAGAAATCGTAGTGCCAAACATTATCGTCACCGAGCATCCCCCGACTGCAACACGGTGGCATCTTTCGATTCCTCCAGCTCCGAATCACGCAACGGCCTCAATCGCTACTACCGCCAGGCCTGGGAAAATCTCCACGAATCGGCCGGAAGTAAGGGTTTCAACGGTGGTGGTATGAAACCCGGCTCGGGGTCACCTCTACGTCGGAAGGAAACAATGGATGAACCGTCTTACAACGCACGACATGGTGACCGACACGCTGATGGTGGCGCTATAGGACCGGAGAAGAAGCGCCACCATCATCACCATCACCACCATGATGTGCGACCGCATAAGGAAAATCGCGAATGGCGAGAAACGGGCCGGCCGCGTGATCACAAACGCTATTAATGACACATACATCATTTTTCAGCAACGAAATGTTTTTTATTAATTGTACTTGTACATGACGATTACAATATTTATTATTCTAATCACATAGCGTTAGGCGCGTGCACGCAAGAGAACTTGAGAGCTAATCGAAAGATGTATTTATTTTTGGAGCTAGAGATAGATAAAGCGTAAATTTTGAATTCCTTGGCCTTGCTTTACAGAATTACAAATCATACACAACTAAAGCAAGGCTAATGCAATTCATAAATAGCTGATAGTTGCAAAAATTCGCCAAATTTTACACCCGTGTTGACAAAATATGACAACTGAGAATTACAGAGAACCTATTATAGGATCAAGTGTTGGTTAATTGCATTCCGATAAATATACATTTCATACGCTCCTCACCTTGATGGGAGCCATACTGAGTTAATCCTGTTTTAGAAACTAGTACTTGACTTAATCTTTTTTGTTATATAGTTTTGTATAACGTATCTTTTCATGTTTCTAAATGTCGCGATGCAATTTTCGAACGCCAGACGGGCGCCATCTCAATTATGGCACTTGTGATTGGCCGACAATAGGATGATGATAGACAGAAATGGGTTTATTACTAGTATTACGATAGGTATAACAGATGTAATTAATGATAGTATGGTATGATTGTTAGAATGACTGGTACTTCCAAAAAATATGGCAATTTCTTTCCCTACATGTATTATAATTGTAATATATGATATATAAGGTGTACATGTAGATGAATATGCTCTTCATCGGAAACTTCTAGCAAATTTTATGTAGTTGACTATTTGGTGTTGTCAGTGTTAATGAGTGTACTTTATTGAAATAATGCAGATTTAATTATTATTAATAAAGTATTATATTTATGTTACTTAAATATTTTGTTTCTATCAAAGTTAGAGTTTGATATTTCTATAAACTACGTCGGGGATAAATTGTATTACCTGGAAATGGCGCGCCGGTATTTCCCTCATAACTAGAGATTATCTCCAGGTGTGATTCAGGTAAACAAGATTAAGGTAATATTTTTGTATTAAAGCAATTACCACCTCTACTTCTTCCTACCCTTAGCCATGGAATATATAAGGTTACCTGTTACCCCAAATTTATCAATTTCAAATCAACCGTGAGTCAATACAAACACAATTAAATTCGTTACGCTGAAGATGATGGCAGAGTCATATTCCATTCAGAACTTAGAGAACGAGCTTGCTGCAATCAACCTGGACGACATGGACTCCATCGCTGAAGCTAAACTTGCTGCTGAAATTGGACAACTTCTTCTACAACGCAATCAGGCATTGGAGGCATCTTTGGAGAGAAATCAACAAATTATCGCGGATCAACAGGCTGAGATCGACAAGTTAGTCAAACAGTCTCAGTATCTTCAAGAGACGAATATGTGTAGCCAAAAAATATCCGAACAACTAGAGATGAATTTACTAGAATTGGAGCGGAGTAATGAGATGTTATTGAAGCAGAAATCAACAGACCAAGATATACTTCGAGATTTGAGAGAACGTAAGAACTTTTTGGAGCGACGCTGTGGTGATCTAGAAGAGTCTTACGAGTTTATTGAAGAAAAGTTGGTCAAAGTCCAGACAAAACATACCACATGTGATCATCAAACTTTTGTCTCAATAGATCTGAGAGATTCTGTTAATGAAGATGAAGAACCACAGGCAATGTTAGTGATCAATACTCCGGCAAACATAGAAGAAGAATTAGCCAAGAAACTAGAATACATCACTGCAGATCTTACTGATACAAAATGTGAGGTTGCTATCTATCAACAGCGAATGAAGATGCTCGAAGCTAAATTAGCCAGAGTTTTAGATAAGAATTTAGAACTTGAAGACGCATTGACCTCAAAGAAGTTTAAATCACGTACAACGACTTCGGGTTGTAGTTCTGGCCTGCATAAAAATACTGCAAGTTTAGCTGAGGAAATCGAAGCTGCAAAACTTTCACAAAGTCTAGGGTCGTTTGCAGAAGGTTGCTTTGTGACATCAACACCCCCCAAAGTACCTGAAAGGTCTCCAACTACAGTGATTGATATAACCAGTGAGGATATCAAGACATGTGATAAGTCAACAGTGAAGAAGTCCAAGAAACAGCGGAAATCAAAGCGTTCGGCGTTCTTGAAGAAGAAATTGAATGACTTTTCCCATGAAGAAGAACAACCCAGGACAGAACATAGAGTGAGGATAAATGTTTGTATTGAGATTGAGCCAAATGAGAGACATTTGCTTTGTCGTCAGCCAAGGTTGAGATGCGTTGCAAGTACGGTTATTTTATCTTACAAGGATACTGTGATTAGTGGTTTGCACAAAATGTTGGCACCTTTTTTTAATCCACCTAGGAATTATTTGGGGGCTTTGCTTTTATGGTCAAACAAGAATTTTATTGAGCGTAATATTCGGATTATGTAAATTTTTGTTGATGAATGGTTTAAGGTTTTCTTTTGTATTATATATTATGTGTTCTGTGTTATATTAAAAAATAAAATTTAATCAATATAATTTTTGTCTTACTTTTTTAATGTGTGACTTATATTGCGATAAATTAAATCAAGTTTGAAAAGATTACTATTATAACATTTAATATATTATAATTAATATTTCTTGAGTTAAAATTATATCGCATTAAATTAATTTTAAGAATGTTCTATAGTTCTACACAATAAAGATATATTGCATACATCCTGAATCTGATTGTAAGATATTTAACTAATTTAGTTTCATTAGTGGCTGCTAAATCTAAGCTGCACTCGTGAGAATAATTTGTTGACCAAGTGACATGCAATGTTAACCACTAGAACTTACAGGAACAATACAGAAACAACAGCCTGATATGACTACATTAACTTTGTTCACCAATGTGTACGGCGAGTCAGTGTACACAACAAGTCAGTAAACATCTTTATCAGACTCGTTGCATAAAGTACTATTTTTAAGTCTTGTACAATACTTTTTTAAATCAATTTTCAATTTGGGTGTTATATTATCACATAATACATTCATGAATAATATATTTTATATTTCTATAATGAAACAATCTTACAATCTAATCCATGAATCAATCAAGTTGGCAATCTGAACACGTGCTGCTTTCAACCCCGGAAGATCCTCATCCCTCTCTGGATACATATTAGCACAATGAGCCGTCCCTTCAATATAAATCGCGGGAGCATTCTGATTCAAAGTCTTCGTAATCCCAAGCGCATGCCATGGATCAATAGACCCATGCACAAAGACCACATTGGTAACATCAATGTCCAAAGCCCCATACATAATATTTGTCCTCGCTACAACATCCTCCAAAAATGATGCATTATACTTGGGACCAAAAATATCAACACATTGCTGAATATAGAAATCCGCTGGGAATTGATCTCCAAAAACTTGTGGCTTATACGTTGAAGACTGAAAGAAACCGAACTCTGTACATGTTTGATAGGTCCACTGCCTACCACCCTCGGATGACTCACTCTCCCAACTAGTATTCCTCAGCTGAGAAATCATTTTATCATACTTGTAATCTAAACAAGTTTGATTTGAAGCCGTCAAGATCAAAGCGTTCACTTTAGCTAAACGTGTTACTGGCGGTCCAAAATCCTGATTTGTCATGATATCACACAAAGTATCAATTGTAATATTATTGCCTTCGCGGTTATCTTTGTTGTATTGAATGACCCCAGCAAAATTACCAGAAAGACTCTCAAAAAAATTTGAAATATCTTTCTTGTTATTAATAGATTCTTCGATTGGGTCGCAGAGTTGGAACTTCTGATTGATATTTCTCTGACCAACCATGTGACGTAAAAGGATGTCCACTTGTTGGGTACCTTGTTTGACCGCATTCAGGCAGTCTTCGCTATAGGTTGTAAGGGCCTCATCTACGACGCGGAAGTAATCAAAGAAGTCTATTTCCGCCAGAAGGGGACCACTAGCCGACATTGCACCATGAACCAAATTTGAGTACTTGCTGCGCAGCCATGCGGCTAAAGATCCTGGATAGGATCCACCAAAAGCAATCCATTTTGTAGTAGATGGTAATTTGTATTTCTCATTCATAGCAGTGATGAAGTAGGCTAAATCAGCTAAAGCTTGTTGGCTGGTTAGATATTGTAAGTTCTTTGTACTCAAATCTCTAAAAAAATAAGTTTATATAAAATCTGGTTCAATTTATTAAGTAAATTAGTTCTTACTTGGTTGGGTGACTTTTTCCATAATATCGGTGTTCTACTTGGAAGCAAAGAGCCCCGAATTTCTTAGCATAATCAATCCAAGCTCCTTTGCTCATCCATTTTATGGTAGCTTCACCTTCTCCACCAATCATTAGGAAAACTGGACCACCTTGAGTTGCGTTATAATGTTCTTCATTTACGTAGTATCTCTAAAAAAGTTATTATTAATATTTGGAGACGGGCAAATACCAATAAGTACCATACCAATACCAATATACTATGTTTTATCTTAAAAAAAGTTTAATAAAACATTACCTGTTGCCATGTGCGCAAATCATTCGGTTGAAAGTGGTCCAATTTCTGAGTAAACCACTCTGTAGAAATCTTTGTATTCCAAAATCTATCCAGAACGCCAATTGCATCTTTATCATCCTGTGGATTACCGAGATTTCCACCCAAACTTCTTCCCCGGTTAAAGAATTTCCATGTGTAACCAACTTGTAAAAAAGCCAATAAAACCAGCACTTGCGGTTGAAATAACCACATTTTTGATGAGAGGCCACACTTTCTAGGAACAAAACACACTCAATACAAGAGCTGCATCGGTCTTTTCTCTTCCTTTTATACATTGCGGGCATTTGCTAGCGATGATAAAAGGTTATCGTGCTTGATGCTGATAAAGAAAGAACGCACTTGGGTTTCGTTTAAGTATTTGTTTTGTCATTGTAGAAGCGTGAAACTGCTTTTAAAGTATCTCGTTGCATCTTCAATTCGAAGATATGTAATTCAATCCGAGAAGTGTAATGAATATTTTTATACCTCATTCTTTGAAATTTATAACGTGTGATGAGTTTGTTGTTTTTTTTTTGTAAGACGGGCAAACTATAAGTAAATATAAGTATGGTAACACAATTATTGTAAGATGATTATATTTATATTTACTTTTTGGGAGTGTAAATATTTAAATTATGATATAAATATGTGATCGTTTTAGAGATGTATATTAGTTAAGTATATTAAGAAAATATCACATAAGAATATATAAAAACAGGTCACGTATTTGTTGTTGCACCTAATCAATTTTAATCGAATATATAATTTAAAATAAAATTTAAAATAGTACTTTTTCTCTTGCTTGATCCTGTAGAGTCTACAGGATCAATACAATACAATACAGTGTAGACAAAGCCGCTATCTTGAGTCACAACTTGTCGGAAGAGTTCTATTTTTGTAAAAAAAACCTTTTATTAAAGTGCGTCGGATAAGCTTCTATATGGTACCATAGTCAATCGGAAGAGCTGCTGTTTCGTGTTACAGTCTGTCAGAAACGGTTTTATTTTACTAATTTGCTTTGAAAAATTGCAAAACTACTAAACATCTGTCTCCCATTAACAATATCCCGTGTATGTACGAAACAGAACGTATTTGTACAAATAAGTTAGAGTCGAGCATTTGTATCTGGGCTCTCAAAAAAGAGTATTAAAAAATCTAGCTTATTCTAAATCCATTTAACTGTAATTCTTAACTTAAACTAACTCAAAATACTTAACCCCAAAATAATTTAACAAAAGAAAAGTAACTCATCTATAACCAATTAGTATGCCAAATATTAGACCCTTTTTGTTTTTTTTTATATATAACTAGAAAGCCCTAAAAGGGTACTGAAAGAAGTGGTTTTAATATGAAACCTCCATTTTGCAAATTTAAAAATAAATTATAATTACTGAGTAATTCGTCGAAACAAAATTGTACACAATAATTAAATATCAGTTACCTACGTACACTAATTAAAAAAGTGACATTTTAAACAAATTAGTTGGTTTTCACATTATTTATAAATAAAAAGTGGTCAGTCCCACCATCCCGGAACTCCCACAAACCGCCCACCTAGAACACCTTCTACATTAACTTCACTACTCTTCCCGCTAGTCTTTTGAATATGAACAACCTCAAAAATGGTATTCAGCCTAATTTTCATCAGTGCTATTATGGAGAGACCCTGTCTCATATTAAACATACTTTGGGGTTTCATATTATGCACGACCATGTTGTTACAAACGCCAACGAATTGTTTAGGTTTATAGCTATCTATCCGATACTAAGTGTTTTAAAAAGTCCTATTTTGAATGTGAAAATAGACAATATTAATGGTGATGGAAATGAAGTTGACAAGCACAAAATTTTAATTTAGAAAAAGCCCTGGGCCTACAAACATTCGACTGACTCACAGATTACGAATGATGCAATAGATTACTGTTTTACATTCCAGTCGTCAAGCGACA
This sequence comes from Drusilla canaliculata, assembly GCA_027574885.2. Classification (NCBI taxonomy): domain Eukaryota; kingdom Metazoa; phylum Arthropoda; class Insecta; order Coleoptera; family Staphylinidae; genus Drusilla; species Drusilla canaliculata. Next base: position 3,446 of record JAODGA020049390.1, on the reverse strand, counting down.
GCCCTTAGTACGTTCTGTAGGCTGGGGTCTCATATTCGGCATACGGACTCTATATTATATGTACAAAAATTATAAATAAATATTTTAATGATTTAGTACTTCAGTTATATTTGTTTTTATTTATCTTTTCAGACTGGTTTCGGATTTAGTCCAAGTCCATCTTCAGTGAAAATTGTCTTAATTATTAAGGTTGTAGAGTTGAGAACATGGTACATATGACTAGTATTACCTAGTTAATAACAAAATCATCACAATATTATAAACATACACAGTTATCCTGACATCACCAACTACAAATATTATAAAGTTTGTAAAATACAAAGATAACTATAATATTAATTTATTACCTTTTTATGTAAAGTAACTTGCAAAATATTACAAAACACACTGATATTGTAGATACCACTATCTTCTATCGAAAAATATTTGCGGCACGCAGAATTTCAACAAGCACATAAACAAAAACCGCACCGTTAGTGGCGGGCGGAATGAATAGCGGCGGTGCGCGAAAAATTAGAGCGTTTCGTGAGTCGTGCGCCGCAAGCGTTTTTGCAACTCATATTCGGGCATCACGTAATTTATTAGATCGCTCTCCCGGCACGAAGCAGTTCGCGGCGCTGCTGCTTACAGCGCAGCGGGCGGAATGCGTGTGACGTAATTGCGAATTTACTATTATAAAGGATGCTCGTGTTTGCATCAGGAAATGTAATAATCGCGTTGACGTCCACGCGCCCGAGGTAAACAAACAAAACAGCGCGTTTCATAGCACGCGAAGACAACGATTACACGCCGTTAAGCAATTGCCAAATTTTATAAATGCCATTATGTAAAATAAACGCAGATAAAGCCGGTGGAACGAAATGGAGCAAGACACTGTCTTTGTTGCGTGTTGCGTACAACAAAAGCTGCCGCATTTAGAAGAATGAAAATGAAAAGAATCTCGTTGATCGCAAAACGCGACTGGAACCGTCAATTAAGTCGATGCATATCAGCGCACAAAGAAGATGCGGTTTTGTGTTTGCTGCGATGGTATGCGTTGCGTGTTTGGTAGGAAATTACCATTTGAAGGTTTTTGTAATTCTTTTTTCGCGAGTGCGTGGGTGGTGGTTGTTGTGGTTTAATTGAAGGGTTACGAAGGTTATTATTGCACACATTACGTAAGTTGAATCGTATGTGTTCCTACGTGTGTTCTACGATTTTTTTCAATTACAATTTTACATGGTTATAATATTCTACTATAAATTTATAAACGTTTATATGTGTTCTCAATTTAACCTAATCTGACTTAATTTTAAGTCAATGAGTCATCAAATTAATCTAGATGTAAATTATCAAAATTTAACTTTAATAAACTTCTAATTTCTATATAACAGCTAATCTACAGCTAAAATTATTTATTCTACCATCCCAACCTGAATCAACCTAACCCGACCTAACCAAACCTAGTTTGACCTAACCCAATCAAACTAAACCCAACTCAATCTAACCTAACCTACATTTTCTAACTCACCACAATCCAATCTAATTCAATGTAACCTAACCTAACCCAACTTAACCCAATCTTGCCAAACCAACCCAATCTAACTCAAACTAACCTAACTTTATCAAACCAAAATTCACTTAACTTATCCTAATTAAAGCTAACCCAACCAAAACTTCATTAAAAGCCAACCCAACTTAATATAACTTAACTTAAGCAACTAATCTCAACCTAACTCACCTTAACCTCAACAATTCTAATCAATTCTAACCTAACCTAACGAAAACCCAGCCAACCGAAATCCACCTTTCTTAAAATATCTCACTCTAGCCCAACCTAACCAAATCCGACATAACCTAAAATCCAAACGATGACTCAATCTAACTAATTCCATCCTAAACTAATCTAATTCAACCTAACGTGACTTATATTTTGTTTTTTTGTTTGTTTGTGTTTCTTTGTTCACGCGCTGCTGTGGCCAATAGCAGATGTTAGACTCTTGTTCGAATGGCACGAGTAATGAAGTACAACGCTCCGTTAATATTTGACAAGAACCACTTTTTTCTTTGACCTATCCAGGAATCGAACCCAGGACCTCTCGCACTGTAGTCATTGAACATACCACTATACCACCGAGGTGGTCACTTGGCATACTTAAATATAATTTAGTTATAATTTTGTGTAACTCTAATAAAGTTGAGTGAAATGTTATCTAATTTAACCTAACTTATTTCATTTCAACGTCATTTCACCTAACATAATCTAACCAAATTAGATTGCAACTTAATTTATTCTATTCTATTTTAATTTATATTATTTGCCGTTTTATTACAAACCGTTGCAGATAAACTAATTTTACACGTCTCTAAATCACTTTAATTGCGATTACCAACGTCTCACAAATAAGAAATTGCGCTCTTCCGATGATCGCGGCGCATCTCTAATTAATGACCATCCAAACTTGTACTCATACTAACCAATTACACGGTCTTAAATACCCAAAATGCTTCAAATCAATTTTAACGGCTTTCAGTTGCATTTCGATTTAATTTGAAATTGTCATAATAAATTAGAAGATGACCCGAGCAACAACATAAATCAACGTAACGCAGAAAAAGTTTGGTTTTACTTGGTATGCGTGCGTGATTGGTAAGCAATGTTTTGAAGCAAATTATGACAAGTGATTTAATGTGATTTACAAGGTGAAGCTGCAGAAGGAAAGGCGGAAAGATGCGATGCGTGAGCGTGTTTCGTTTCTTTAAATTGCACAATAGTACATATGAGTAACAACAAACCGTCAAGTAACAACATTTAAAAAAATGATGTAATAACATTTATAATAATTGCCAGTGACACTGGGTAGGTCTTTGCCGATGGTATAGATGACAAGCTGATAGTTTAATTGAACCACACACGTTTTTATCAAATAATGTCTAAAGACATCTATTAGAAATGAGCTATAAAATAAAGATATCCTTCCTTGATGTGTTTATTGGCATTATTTTCTGACTTTTTACTAACAGATAAACTTGAATTGACGTATAATTGCAAACGAATTATTACGCAATTAATTAATTTTCACATTCGTACATAGAATCAATTAATACGTTCGATTAGTGTTCGATTAAGGTGATGTTATTGAAACGTTTGCAACTTTCATGTCTTTAATTGATTTTGTTCGTTTTTGTAGCGACGTGGATCTAATTGTATGCAGGGTTGCCAGAGCATATGCGTTTGTGTTAATGATGTATACTGTAATGCGTAGATATTTGTGTATTAATATGACTTCACACCATGCGCATGCGCTTTGAACTCATCTGCGCGTTGGCTTGTAAAAGCCTAATTTTACATATTATAAGATAAATTATTGAATATGAAGTATGTATTAAAATCTCCGAATGATGACATATTGGAATTGTCAATTTAATTGTTAATTGTGAATTTTAATGAAACATTATTTTATTAA